>VZTO01017596.1:150563-171366 GCA_013400615.1 Syrrhaptes paradoxus
GAGTCCTTCTCCTCAGAGCTGCTCTCACTCCATTCCCCTCCCAGCCTGTATTTGTGCTTGGGATTGCCTTGACCCACATGCAGGACCTTGCACTTGCACATTTAAATAATTACTGCATTTTTGATCTTCTTTTAGGTAAACAGACTTCATAAAAATCTTACTAAACAGCATGGAACTACTTGGAATATAAATTGTTTGGTTTTTTGCCCCCAATCCAAATCTTGTGTAGAAAACAGGTACAACTGAAATAGCCTAGGCACGGAGCCAGGGATCAGCTTCTAACAGCACCTCAATACATTACCTGGATAAGCACACTGCAGTATAGCTACTGATTTACCCCCTGGTGCAGCACAGAGATCCAAAACGTCTTCCCCATCTTTCACTTCTAACGCCAGCACTGGCAACAGCGAAGCAGCATTCAGCAGATAATACTCTTTCAAGTTTACCAGCCTGGTGCTTTTGTGCAGGGAATCTCCCAGGAGTTCTCCTGATGTAACACTTCAGAGATGCTGGAAGATAGGGCAAAGGTCCTTGAAAAGCAGGATGATATCCCTTCACACGCAAGGTGTTCTCCAGCAGACTGGCTGAGCTTAAGTAAGACAGCGTACTGCCAGTACAACAGGCAGGTGAGTACATCTCTGACACTGGTCCATGCATCTCCCAGTTCCCTGGTGTACTGCTTCTCAAAATGATCCAGAACAACTTGACAAATCTGCTTTTGAAGTTTTCCTTTTGTTTTATTTTCCAGCTGCCCCACGGCCCGGGCGGCCCCGGCGCGGGAGGGGGCAGCGCAGCCTTCGTGGTGGCAGTCGGGCAGGGCTACGTGCTTTGATACACTGGATTACAATGCGCCTGTCGTTTTCTGAGTATTGTAACAGTGAAAATAAAAAGCATTTCTACGTGCCCAAATCGAATGTCTGTGATTAAAGATGTTCTTCTGTTGCACAGTTAGGTGTTTTCAATCCTAACGAGTTATTGCAGAAAGAAATGTTAGAAGTATATTGACATATGTTGCTGCAGGTTTGCCTTTTAACTCCGTTACAGCTGTGCTTCTAAAATAACAGTGTAAGAAATGGTTTAGATTAAAAAAAACACACTTTTTTAAAAATTTGCCTGAGATTTTCTTAACTTTCAGCCTTATCTTTTATAGTTCTTTGTAAGTTTCATAGCACTTAGGTAGTGCCCTGTGGAAGTGGCCGGTTGGGTGCAGGGTGTGTGTTGCATTTCTAGCCCAGCTGCTGTTCCTTTTGGCCAAGCGCATCATCTTGCTGGGCTTCCTCCCTCCAGGCTTCTGGGACAGCATGAAGCACTGTGACAGATGAAGAGTTTGGCTTTTTAACACTCTTATCACATTTCATTTCTTCTGTATACAGTAAGTGGTGATACCATTTAATTTGGAGAGGCATGTAGAAAACAAGAGGTTGTGTTTGTTGCACACCCTCTATGTACCTCTCTAAAAAGGAGCTTCTGAGCTGAAGAGTTGAAGGCTTTTTCTGACAGAAACCAGATATCTATCAGGGATGGGGCAGTGATAATTTTTAATGAATATCATAATGAATTTCATATAGCCCAGATGCCCCTGCTGTTGACAAATGTTTTGGTCTATGCTCTTTCAAAAACATTAAGAGAATAATGTGAAGAGAGTCTGGTTGACTTCCCTGAAAGATGTAAATGGGTTTGAGGACATTTGTATGCTTGCTAACAGGAAAAAAAAAAATCCCTACTCTTCCGGTAACAACTATTTTCTGTAAAGGGAAGTAAGCCATTCTGGAGGTAGCATGAGGACACAGAGCTGTACGCAGAATCGCAGGCAGCTGCATTCTGACACAGTACCACTCCAGGGAAGGAGCCGCTATGTGCTCTTGTCCTGGTGCTTCAGGAGATGTTCGTTAACACAGTCTGTGATATTATGGCTAAAAGCACTGTTCAGGCTCATCATTGAAAAACTTGGTCATTACTTGGTTTGCACTGGGACTTGTTCGGTGTCTCTTTATGCTAAAGCAGTTGTCTAAGCCATAGCTGAAGAATGTACAGGGACAAAGTCTGCATTTAAATAATGGCTCTTGGTAGCTCTGAATGAGCTGCTACTGACGTACTCTGAATAAACAGCACTTTAAAGAATCACTTTAATAATTTTTAAAGACCTCTTGATGTTGTTCTGCTCTAGCTAATGATGGCTGGGGGCTGGGTTCCCTGCAAAGACCTCCATGCCCAGACATTTCCAAATTCTTCCTTTTCTTTTGGTTAGGACCATGCTGAAAAATACCAGCCTCCTGACATGAACACAGCAAAAGACTCACTTGTGGCAGCTGAGTGGGCAAGTGCTGCAGAGCCTGAGCTCCCCTGGTGAGGCGTATATGGGGAGGCCAGCTCCCCAGTTCATGGGGGGCTACATGTGCAATGGCTCTGGGTCCCCAAGGTAAAGTTTGTTACATCTGCACCATGGAGAACCAGTGTCCATGCAACAGAAGAGAGATGGAGATGATGGATAGAGCTGATGGTCCTTTGGGTCATGTTTGGGCACAGCAGGCTACAGAGTGCCTGGCTGCAGCATCCACTGGCCAGGAGAAGGGGACTGTCTGGTGCATGAGGGAGACAGTCCCTACTGGAAGAGCAGCTGCCTGTCATGATGCAGATTAATTTCTGGGGGGAAAGAGAAGCAAAAAGGGGGCAGAGAATGTTGGATGCTGGCTGTGATGTCAAACTGCCTGTAGCACCCCCTCAGTGGGGACAATTACCAGCATCACACTGGGTTTACTCTGTGTGGTGATTTCCTAGAAAGATTTTTATTGCTTTATTTAAAGCTCACTTACATTAGTTAACAGATGCCCTCACTGCAGTGTCACTGATTAGCTTACGCAGCCCGAGGGGTATCAGACTGTTGCCATCAAAAAAAGACCTAAGTCTGTGTCCCAGTTGTGGCTGGCTGTTGCAGAGATGGCAGTGATACAGTGAGAGCTTCTCCCAAGCCTGTCGTGGAGCTCAGGGCTGGCATCGCCCAGTGATCCGAGGGGCAAACAGCCCGGGGCTACAAGCAATTCTGTCCAACACATAAAAGCATTTAAAAGCTGAAGGAATCTCAAAAGGGAAATTAAAGACCACAGAAATTATTAAAACGTCTCTTTGAAGTGGCCAATAACGTACGGACTGTATTGCTTACTTCTAAAGGCTGAAAAAAGGATACAAGAATAAGCATTCCTGTTTGAGGCTCCAGGAACCTAGGGTGGCTGTGAGGACAGATGTTTGGGCTGGGAGGGTGGTGGGAGTGAGCCTACGGTGGGGATGGGCAGTGTGGGGCTGGATGCCTGCAGATGTGTGTAGCTCCTATGTCCCCCCCCCCATCTGCCCCAGGCCTGCTGGGCACAGCTTGGCTGAACGGTCCCCAGTGCTGAAATATAAGGGGTTTTTTTTCTTTTTTTTGTGTCATTGGTAGAGTTAGTTGGAACATATCAGGCTGTGCCTTTTGGTGTGTGTTTAGTTTATTTCTAGCTTGGAAAATATGTCTGTACAAACATATAAATCAATGCCAATTTTAATCTTATTGTTCCAAACCTAAATTATCAGAAATCTGACATTATTTTACCACTAGAAATGAAAATGAGTTGTTTCAAATGCCAAATTAAACCCACTCAGTAGACAGCCACATAACAGAAGAATATTTTGAAGCTGGAGGGCCAGCCTTTCCTTCTAGGGAAAATGGTGGTGGTGCAGTTAATACGCTTGAGGAAAGGGATTCCATCCAGAGGGTCCTTAACAGGCTTGTGCAGTGGGGCCATGCAAACTTCATGAACTTCCACAAGGCCAGGTGCAAGGTCCAGCACATGGACCAGAGCAATCCCCAGTATCCATACAGACTGGGGTATGAAAGGATTGAGAGCAGCCCTATGGAAAAGGACTTGGGTGTATTGGTGGATGAAAAATTGGACATGACCCAGAAATGTGCGCTTGCAGCCCAGAAAGCCAACTGGGTCCTGGGCCACATCAGAAGAAGCATGACCAGAAGGTCAATGGAGGTGATTCTCCCCCTCTACTCTGCTCTCATGTGACCCCACCTGGAGTACTGCATCCAGCTCTGGGGCCCCCAACATAAGAAGGACCTGGACCTGTTGGAGCAGGTCTGAAGGGCCATGAAAATGATCAAAGGACTTGCCTGGAGAAGAGAAAGCTCTGCAGAGACTTTATTGTGGTCTTTCAATATATAAAGGGCGCTTAAAATAAAGACAGAGACACTTTTTTTTTACCAAGGCCTGTAGACACAGGACAAGTGGCAATGGTTTTGAACTGAAAGAGGGTAGCTTTAGATTGGACATAAGGAAGAAAATTTTAGGGTTGTGAGACATTGGAAGTTGTTGCCCAGAGAAGTTGTGGATGCCCAGTCATTGGAAGTGTTCAAGGCCAGGTTGGATGAGGATTTGAGCAACCTGGGCTAGTGAAAGACGCGCCTGCCCATGACAGGGGATTGGAACTAGATGATCTTTAACGTCCCTTCCAACACAAACCTCCTATGATTCTATGGTTTGCCAGAAAATTCAGTCCCAGCCCTTTGCTGGATGCTGTATACTAGTCTCTGTGCTGTCCTCCAAACACTTAAAGCCTATTCTATCTTGTGTGGCTTTCTCTGGATGCAAATATGTTTGCAGTGATTGCTTCTGCGGGGAGGTCTGTGAGATGCGTGGGCTGCAGGGAGCAAGCAGCAGGGCTTTTATTTCCTCTCTGTGTCTCACAATTCAGCGCACACAGGCTGTGAGCTCTGGGAGCACCATGGGCCTCCAGGCACAGGGAACAGCATTTTAAAGCTTTTTCTTTCTTTTTACCCTTCACTGAGTGTTATTCAGCATGCATTTCCACAGCCCTTTTGCCATGCTGTTAGCCCAGCAATCAGCTTCCCCCCTCATTGAGCTCAGTGGGAGCTGCTACAGAAGTTATTAGTCTGAAAATTAACCCCGTCAAGAAGAAGAGCTGGCATAGCACCAGTACAACCACCATGTCTCACACAACAGTGGTCCCCATCACAAGTCTGCCTCAGTTTTCCCACTGTGTAGCCCCACACCTCGCTAGAGCTGACTCCTACTTAGTTGGAAGTTGGGTCTATTTAAAACACAGGCAGGCTTAGGTGCTGCTCCCAGCCTAGCAGGAGGGAGGTCATATGTCCATCCGCTCTTAATGGGTGCAGTTGTGGGGATGCCTCAGGTGAACTTGAAAATGAAGGTTGACAAGTTCGCTTGAGAAATAGTAAACAATAACCCGTTAATCACTTTGTATTACTTATTTTGAAATTTGGTTTGCATACGCTGGCTGTTTTCACTGCTGATTCATCTGTGATGAAAGCATCAAGCAGAGAAGTACAGCTTTTAGTAGGTGGAGAGAATATAGATCTCCAGATGCCTTGGCATCTGGTGAGATGTATGTAGCATTTTGGGACTGTCCTGGAAATACAGTAACCAGACATCTTAATTAAAAAGAGAATTACACTCACATTTTTTTCTCTTATACTGCATGGATTCAAGCCAACAGGTGTTTTTATTGTAAATCTGAGGGCCAGAATTTATTAAAAGCTTCGCTTTCAAATAATAAACCTGCAATAGTGGATGAATTCCACAGTAAATTATTCCATGTGGAGCTGGAGGATAAATCAGGCCCTTTTCATTCAGTCAACTCACTTCTTGATTTCCATCAGGTTTAGGATGGATGGCACGTTGCGTGACCTGAAGCAATCCCGGGAATGCCTGTCTCCAGTAGCAAATCCCCCAAACATTCACCAAACCCGCACGAGGAGGCTCACAACCTCCCTGCAAAAGGAAGTAATTAATTTGATATTTCTTTCCAGTCTCAAACCACTGTTGCTTGGATTCAAGTCTCATTCCAGACCAACATGGGAAATAATGCCATCACTATCACCAAAGAATGTATGTTGCAAAATCCCCAGGGTAGTTTTTATTTAAAATGTTACTATCATAAAATTCCAGACTACGAAATGAAGACCTCACATTCCCATTCAAACTTTACCCACCCCTACTTTTTAAAATATATAGGTACGTAGTCACAAAACATAAAACATGCTGCAATGATACAAATATATTTTTTTGATACAGAAACTACAGTACATTATAAACCATGAAAACAAATTGAGGCACTAGACTGTGTACATCAGCTCGGCTGTGAAGCTGATAGACTCACTTTCAATGAACAAAAGAATATTTCCTTTGTTTAGTGAACATAACTTTACGGGTCATATCAAACAATGTGCTTTGTTGTGAGACATCACCAGGGTTGCTGGTCCTTTCAGAACCACAACGCACCTACACAACATGTATCACTGCCACAATATGAAAAATAATCATTTTATTAAATGTACAACTCAAAAAAACCCCAAACATCAGTTATTATTAAATAAATAATTATTCCATACAGTGGTTAGTTTATATTACACTGCATTGGCCATTGGAACAAATGAAGTTTAATAAATAATGCATGGGAATGTCTCATTTACGCCTCCGTTCGTAGTTCTGTGCTATGCTCCTTTCAGAGGATCCTGCAAAAGATGGAGCAGAATGAAGCGCATGGTGCAGCCTTGCATGAGCCCCAGCAAGCACAAGGAAACATCAGAGACCCGCAGCCTGCTTGTTCAGACCAAGATGAGGCTCCCTGCCGAACCCTGGGCTGCTTTGATTTGGTTTTACCCCTCAGACTACACTGTCCTCCAGGAGGCTGGAGGTTGGAGCAGTGCTTTCTACCTCTCATCTGTCGAGCTGCTTGAAGCACCGTTATCTCAGAGCCTCTTTACCCCCTCAGTAATCCATCTGAGAGCCCTTCTTGAGCAGAGCCTGACCATCATGTGACATAGCTGGTCACCAGAGTCGTCTTCACTTCCACCCTGAAGGGAGGATTGCTTTCACAGAGCATCCGCATGCCTGACTACTGCATGCAAATGCACACCTAGTTTGGGGAGGTTCAGTACGGTTCCCTGCAGGAAGCCAGCATTTTGGATCAGTGACAGTTTTAAATTAATTAGCTTCAATTTTCACCAGGCTAAATGCCAAATGAGTTGGGCTTGCTTTCTCAATGTGGACTGTTACAGTATCTCCACTGTATGGGTGACTGTTTTCTAGCCTCTCCCTGGAGCGTTCATCCGACAGACCGCACAGCTTGGGAGGCAGCCGGTGCCAGACCCCATTTTGCCAAACCAGGGACGGAGACACCAGCACCCTGTTACTCTGCTTTGTCACACAGGGCTGTAAAACAGCACTGCTCCTACACCCAGCAGCAGGGCAGTGTAAACTCCTACACGTTGCCAGGGGACTCAGGGGCTTTCTGCAGAAGAAAACCACAGCACCAAGGCACGGCACCAAGAAAAGGTCCTGCCCAGTTAAATATCTTTCAGTGGGGAGAAGTAAGAGCAACCCTAGCACACACCCCTAATCTTGCTTCGATTACAGTCCTTAGGACCTATCTTCTCCAGACGAGTATAAGCAACTTCTTGCCATTTTCCTCTCAAGGAATCCAGCAGAAAAGCAGTGAATTCTAGTTTTACCTGTCAAGCAGGTATTACATAGCTCAGCTGAGTAAAACTTCATTATTGCTGTTTGTTACGAATGCCCCATAACAGTACACTGACTATACCAGCAATTTTGAAATTAGGACAATCAGATCTTTGTCTTTTTTAAACATTTGCTGTATTTTACATTTTTATATTGATGTAAATGTAATCCCAATGGAATCCAAACCAAATTTATTACTTCCAGGCTATTTACTTTTGTGATAGCAGGTATATTTACAGGTATTATACACTTAATAGCTATTGACACCACAGATAAAACGGTACAAAATTGTTCATGATACATAGCAATTTGCAAAATGATGCAGAGAGCAATATTACTAGTCTGAACAGGGTTTAATTGAAAATAAAAGTTACTGACAACCATAATTGCAGAATATAGATCACAGCATGTATCCATATAATATAAAGGTGTCAGCTAGTAATTTAACTTTTATCATCCATTTAACAAAACAGTGAGAACTATTTCAGAGGCATGAAATAAGCATTAGGGTTTTTTTATTTTTTTAATTCCTATTCTGGGGAATGAACTGACACCTTATGGTTCACAGTGAGGGATTTCCTCATTGCAGCCCTATATAGAACAACACAGGGGTGGTGCACATGAGGGAGGAGGATGCTATGGGAAAATAACAAAAATTTCACAGTGTCAGCTCAAGCTTTTGGGGGGGGGGGGGGGGCTAAAATTAATAGCTGGAAAAGGCTGGGTATGTTTTTACAGCTTCGCTGGCAGAATGAGGTGGTGCTAAGGGCAGATCTCTGCTCTTTCACCTCTTGCTTGAGGAATAGCAATCTGCCGAGACAATGAGGGTATCCCTATCTCTGAGGAGATTTGAACCACAAGTTTAAATGAGCTTTACATTTTCAGCCTCTGAATTTTTCTTGATGTTTCAGGAAAATTTATCTTTCCTTTTTTTTGTTGTTGTTTATTAGCACTTTGGTGACCGGCAGAACATGGTGCTGTTGAGGACAGGGGCAGTAAGGAAAGTGCCCTAGGGACTTCCACCGACCTTGCCTGTGCTATGGTAGCTCAGACCACCCTGATCATCTCAAGCATTAGGGGGAAGCCAACCCTGAAATATCTTGGTTAAGAAAGAAAATCCTGATCCTTTTTCACAGAATTTGGGGTCTATGCTAAAGACTGTTTCTTCCACCCGCTGGGAGAGAACAAAGAGGCAACAGAATGAAGAGGCTGTATATTACCGAGCACCAGATTTAGTCATATACATACCAGAATTTAAAGATCTTTTGCCCATAAGTCCAACAAAGGAGTCTGTTTTATGCCCTGAAAAAATATATTTGGGGGTGTTTTAATACATTTTAAACAGGCAGGCTTTTAAGATAATGTGTTCTCGTGAGGAAGGAAGACACAGGCTCCAAAACTGTTCATCTCACATACTCATCGTTCATACCACTCTCAGACAATGGAGAACAAACATCAGTCTGACTAATTGAACCAAACAGGTTAGACCAAGGCACAGGCCAGTTAGAGGACATCTCATTAACTCAGATAGATGTTTTGTGGTTTTTTAAGTATAATGGAAAAACAATGGCTAATCACTGATTATTCCTCTCCCAGTACAATTCCTACTGATTTGAGCAAAGGCACAAGGCAGCAGTATCTTGGCATAACCTGTATGTGTATGATGCATCTGTTCTACCTCATAGTGGTTTTTTATGTAACATGAGAAAAAAAAAAAAAAATCTTCCTTGCAGGTCAGGCAGAGCCCTTACGGGAGAAGAAGCCAATGGGACTATGTCTGGACATGTCTGAGCTAGACAGTGTGGCTCTATTTTTTGGAATATTTATGAGTTTGAATATTATCTTTGTCTCGTTAGTACTCCTCAAGGCATTGGAAGTGTAGAGGATAAATTACTCCAAATTTTGACCTACAGCACGTATCAGATATAGTGGTAGCTATAGTTTCAGATAAGGACTGAAAAGGAGCCTTTCTTCTTTCTCTAAGCTGACTTCTGAGGCAAACTTAGAAATTTCTCTTTGGAAAGAGTTTTGCTTGGGTAATTCTTCTACAAACCAAAACAAATGGTTCTCAGACCTCACAGGTATTAATTCAAGCTGAAGCAGTTTCAGAAAGCTATAATTTTTTTCTTTAGTCAGCAGGTTATTTGTCGTGAGCTTGGTATCAGACTCTTTAACTGGCCTTACAATACATAATCCTAGCGATAAAATCTTGTGGCTGACAGAACACTGGGACAGCTACTGACCTCTGTTGTCAGAGGAGGTCTCTCAAAATATAAAATCATTCTACATATTAAAAGTCTTCAGGCTCCAGTCTAAGCATCTTCAGATAATTTCAAAGAATAAAACTGTGCAGAACAAGGTTAACACCACACTGCTGATAGCATCTCCTGCTTGGTGTTACACAGAAGCAAAGCAAGGCACGCTTGTCCCATTTGATATGGCAGTAGATCATCAGTCAGCCCCGGCTGTGAGGAGGGGTGTGATTCCCACTCAGACAATGCTGAGAGCACAGATACTGTATCTCACATACGATGACATGGGCTGTCCCCTGTGGAATCATTCTAGGGGATCTGGGAATTCACTGTTCTAATTTTTCAGATTTTGCCATCTTAATTGCTCCTCTCTGAGTCTGGCAGTAAGCCTGCCTTGCCTATGAGAAAGGCTTACAAAATACCCCCCATGGGAAATAAGAGAGAGCTGCAACATCCACACACTAATGTGGATTGAAATCTCAAAGCTTGTGGTGGCTCAGATGAGGTACAGGCTCAAGGCCTCACTGGGGGATTTTCAATCCTTTAACAGCACATTTCTCCACCACTGGTACTGTCAGCCCTTAGCTGAACTCAGTCACCTTCTAACCAATCCCCTCCAGTACTCTATTCCCCATTTTAATATCTTCTAATAATTACTTAAAATATTTGTATTTTTTTAAACTTACTTTTGTGACTGATCTGGCCATATCCTGATTGGAAGAGGAAAATAAATAGAAAAAAAAAAAAGGAAAGAGTTGTTCAGAAAGGATTGGCATATACATATGATGCTACTGCAATGCTCTGAAGAATCAAATACAGAAACTACCTTATACATATTCCACTTAAGGAAAATTAAGGTGATTGCTTACAACTGCATATCTCTTTGAATAGACTGCAAAATCTTGCTTCAGCTAACCCCACACAGTTTAGATCTGTTTAGCTCCAGGTTGCTTTGACCAATTCTTGATTCAGTAAACATGTAGAAACCATGGCAATAATTGTATACACAAGCAGTTTCCACGCTTGTGACCAACCTGTGAATTATCATACTTACTCCTTACTGGTAATTACATGCTGTAACGGGTGTGCATTTAGCACTTCGGTGTGAAGCCCACTTTTTTCCAATTGTTGGGTTTATCTGATATCAAGCTTGCAAAAAAAACTCCAAAACCCCAAAAAACAACCCACAACAACTGCCAACCAAACAACCCATATTGCAACTTTTGAGAAAGGTTTAATACATTAAACCCAAGCGGCAACCGCTGTGATGTTTGGAGCGGCCCTAGGAGAAGAGGCATGCAGAGAGGGACCGAGCCCCGCGCCCGGCTCACCGGCATCCCGCTTGCCCATGAGGCCGAAGAACTGCTGGGGCCGGGGTCTGCGGGCCATCCTCTGCAGGAAGTGCTCCAGGGGCAGCGGCAGCTCCTCCTGCGGGGCGACAGCGCCGGCTCTCAGCGGGGACCCCCCGCCCGACACCCCCCTCCAGCCCCGCACCCCCGGGGGTCGGCGGGCGGCCGCCGGGGCTCACCTTCACCTGGTCGCCGTCGGACCAGTCGGACCAGTAGCTGAGGTCGTCGGTGGCTCCCATCTCCTCCGCCAGCGCCGTCGCCGATGCCAGGAGCAGCACGGCCAAAGCCAGCAGGAGCCTCATCGCCACCTCGACGTCCTGCGGGGGCAGGGAGGAGTGAAGCGGCAGCCTCGCGAGCCCCGGCGGGGCAGACACTGACCCGCACACACACACCCTCCACACCCACACGGGTGTGTGCCTGGGTGCACGATCCCTCACACCCAGTCACACACCCACAGCTTCCCACCCCCCCCCTCCAGCTGGTGCATGCACCTCTGGATATGCACGCACCCCACACATATAGACATGTGCAGCTAGACATACACATCAGTACACGGAGAGACATGCATGTCCAGAGGTACTGCTCCACACACTTACCTACAGAGTTATACATACACACACCCTCACACGTAGATAATACATCTATATACATCTATATATTCACACCTTCACACACCCATCCAGGTCCACCCCCCTCACACACATGTGTCTACATAAACATCCAGTTATAAACTCACAGCCCCCCACACAGACAGCTACACACCTTAGATGCACCCACCTACGGATACAGCTCTCCGCACACACAGAGACACACGTGTCTAGAGGTACATGCACATCCCTTCGCACATCTGGCTACACACATGGGGACAGGCACAAAAACATGCTTGCATATACAGAGACACACACACGTGCAGACACACAAACAAGTACAGGTCCCCCCCGCAAGAGATGCGCACGCACATAGACCACCCTGCACATGCATATAGACAGACACATAGAAGAACACACGCACACACCCTCGCAAACATATAGACAAGCACACCCTCACGCATATAGGTACATGCGGACGGACAGGAGGCACACGCACCGGCTGCAGCGGGGAGGGCGGGCGCTGCTCTCTGTGCGCATTGGCCGTCTGCGGGAGCGCTCCCCACTTTATATACCTGGAGACGGGGAGGGCCGAGACAGCCTCATTTGCCTAAATGCAATTACCCTCGGTTTTATCGTCCCAGCCCCGTGACAGCCCCCGCCCCGCCGAGCAGCCCCCGCCCCCTGCTCCAGCGGCGCTTTCCGGAGGTGCCCGGGTCGGGGACCGCGGTGCGGCAGGGCGACTCCCCCCACCCGCCCTGAGGCTCCGGGCACCCGGGTCCGCCCCGTCCCGGCCGGGGCCAAGGCGACCGGTGAGGGGTACAGGTGTAGGGTGCGGGTGCTGATATCAGGGTGCAGATGCCACTTTTCGCTTCTCACCTCCTCCCCTTCCCGCAACGAGGGCACGGCGGCTTTCCGCAGCGAGTGGCACCGCCGGGGGGTGAGCAGCGGGCAGAGACCGGGGGAGAGGGGGACAGCGCGAAGCGGGAAGCGGGCATCGGCGGGCACGGCAGCGGGGCCGGCCCCGTGCCTGGGCGAGCTCCTTCCCTCCCCGGCTCTGTCCTTCCCCGTGCCCCGCCGGGGCAGCGCGGCGGGACCAGGCATGGAAGGATGCACAAAGCCGAGGGGGGCCTCGCCCGGTGGGTGCAGCGTTTGGGGACCCGGGCACCCCGGGTCTGGGGGTATGTGCTTGCAGCAGGGTGCCAGCACAGGGCAGCAAGCCGGCACGGCTGGGCTGGCCGCTCTGATGGGGCGCATACATTCACTGGAAACGAGCCTGTCTCTCCTGCAGCACATCTCTGCCTTTATCCTTCCCCTGTGACAGCTTTGCATCACTGTCATATTTGGCTCAGATAACTGTTCAGGTTATCTTCCATTTCACATTTGTTCCATCCTATTTCTCCAAAGTCAGCTGTGCATGAGGCTTCTCAGTTAACCTAGGTGGTCCTTCAGCACGGTGCACTGTACCACAGCCTACATCAGGCACCTGTGCAGAGTTTAGCAGGAGCTAATAGTGTTTCACTTGAGAAAGAAGAGATTGCTCAGGAACTGGAATCAGCTCCCTGGTACCACCCCTCTGCTTGCTCCAGGATGCTGCCATTAGGGCAGCCTTCCTGACAGTGGTAAAGTGCCTCTCCAAGGATCATTCACTGGCATGTAACTGTGGATCCAAGGGGGACCTGGCACTTTGCTGAATAAAGACATGTTTAATATCAGGCCTCCCTGTTAACCAAAAATGTTCCTCAGGCCCCAAAGTATTCCCCAAAGCACAGCCAGGCATGAACCTTTTCCCGACTCTTGAGGTTGTCTACACTTTGTCTGTAAGACTCTGCACATAAATAGGAAAGATTGTGATCTGAGGGTCCTTCTGAAGTCAACACAGGCTGCTTGAGAGGGTGGTTGAGAAAAAGAGTGGTTTGGAGGAGCCCGCCGAGCCACTTCATGCAGCCCAAGCACCTGCTGTGGGCACCTCTGTTGAGACCTCAAGCGTGGGTGGTGTGAATACTCCTCATTCTGCCTGTCAACAGGCTGGCAGAAATGACATTGTTTAGCAACTCTGGGAACCCAAACCATCAGACTTTCATGCTGCAGCTTTGCAGCATTCCCTTTGATGTGTGAACTTTGAAGACCCTTGAGGGAAAATTGCTTTCCTGTGGTTTTTTTCATTAAGCTATTTCTATTTGCTGTAAAGACAACACAGCGAAAGGTCAGATATATCAAACCAGGCTTGTCAATCCTACGAGTGTCAATGAAGGTAATGTTTTACCTAATCCTGAGAACTCCCAACTTCCTCTGAAATTGATTCTATCATCCAGGAGCCCAAGATAAGTATGATACATTTGAACTGTAAAGTCCTATCTGTTCTGTAATTCAGCATTTTATCAAAATGAATGCAAGCATAGCTTGACCTACAAAATTACATAGATTTTCATTTTTAAGAGAGGAAGAGATAGAAAATTAAAAAATGGTTCTTTCTTTTCTTCAGAAATTTTAATGAATTCAAGTACTTTACCTCAGATCTATCTAATAGTTTGGGTGGGAGTGAAAAAATGACTAATAGGTCAAGCTCACTTCTCTCTTTCTCAGTTTCTAAAGTACATTGACTGCTTAATCTTTCTTTGACCTGCAATACCCGGACATTACACTGTGGCCTTTTCAGGAAGTGAGCAGATTTCATGGCTAATGAGCAAAACTGACTCCTGGGAAGACTTTGTGAGTTAATTTTTTCATGTGGAGAGGAGATAGAAAGCTCAAATAAGTGACCAGGACATCGTGACCTGGAAGCGACTGAAGGTCCTGCCTTAGTGCTGCCCACTCCCTGCTCTAGGGATGCACTAGAGCACAGTAAAAGGTCCTTTGTGCACAAACAAAAAAAACCTCTCAATTTTGCTGAAAACTGCCTCTGCCTCAGACATAGAAGAAATGTCTTTGAAAGATATTGGTGGCTTTATACCTGTGAGTTACCTTGCAAGTATGTATGTGTGAGAGAGTGGGCACAAAGTGTTGAATATCCCTGCTCTATCCATGCTCAGGGCAGAGATCTCTCCCTCCTGTTACAGTTGACCATGGGATTTCTAACAACTAACACAAATATTTTTGTTCATGAATCAAGAGATCATTAGACTCAAGGTAACCCAAACAGGGGTCAGCTTTTCCTGGGGAAGTGACAGAGAAAGGCAATTTTGGAGTTCTTACCCAGGTATTTCCCTAATCGAGTTTAGGAACTGGATTAAAGGTGCTTGTTGTATCTAGAATCTCAACAGTAATGGAAAACTATTTGAGAAGCAATTGCATATGAAACATACCTCAGAGAATTGTTTTTGTCAATGGGTTTAATATGATACATCCTGTATGATGATCCTTGTGAAATGTTTATTTGAATTTTATGATGATGTTTTAGTTTCCAGGAAAAAGTCCAGTAGTTTAATGATAAGATACATCAGCTGCTGCAGTTATCAAGTAGTTCTTATACCACCAACAAGCAGCTAATGTGCTATGGGACTGAGATAAAATTTTGTACAGAATGCAAATCTGAATTGTCTGAGTATACACAATTTCAGAACACTCGACATGAAATGAATGCATCTGGCATTCTTCTTCAATGGCTTTATGCTATATAATTAGCTTAAACTTAGAGCCTAATTCCCATATTCATTGAGGTCTCTCTTTCTCCATTTACCAGCAATCTACAAATAACAGAGACAGCCCCAGAACAGTTATTTTACATAACTTCAAAAAATTAGGGATGATATGCAGTCTACCTAAGCACAGTAATCCTGTCTGTAAATATACTGGACCTCAGCTTTGAATTCTATTGTGACAAGAACACTGGAAATGTTCTTATCCAAAGATACAACTTTATAAACATTGGAAAGAAAGACCATGACTGATGACCTCTTAAATTTTTCATATGTATGTGTCTACAGGGAAAATAGAATGATTTTGATTACAGATGAGGAGTCTTTGTAACACAGTGATTGATTTTGTCACTGTAAGATTATCTATATGCAAAGCATCCAAGTGGCATTGTAAAAATTAGCAGAACTCACGACAGCATCCTGAATTTCTAATTAAATATAGCCAGGTTAGTGGATTATTCTTTCACCTGTATTTTAAATTTTACAAGTTTGTAATCTTTAATTTTTGCTTTAATTAAGGTTTACATTTTCAGAGCATATGTGTGTACATATTAATGCATGTGAAGCATATGTGATAATTATGCATATCTCTTCCTCTTCCCCCTCCCTTCCATCCATAAAGAGTAAGAGAGTAATATTCTACTTGTGAAACCAGACATTATACATTCAATTATGTTGTGCTCACCAGCAGGAGAGAATGGGAGCAGTGAGATCTGTGTGCCACAGGAATGCCCTGCAGGTACCGGCAGAAGCAAGGCTGATCTCGCACTTAATCATCTGGTAAGAGCTGAAAATGCAATGTTGGTCTGATTCTCATTTTGAAAAGCAGTTAATGGCTTTCCCCACTCTTCTGATCCCTGTCATCTTTTACCCTCCCATTGCTGTTCTCCATCCCGCCAAGCCACTAGTATCATTTGCATCTTACCTGGAGTGAGCTTCTTTAACCCTGATTTTTGTCCACACTAAGGCATACAGGCAGGATGTGGGACCAACTGAAATGAAAATAAATGTCAGGGTATTAAACTACTGAATGTAAAAATATGATGTAAATACTCCAGTCAAGGCTATCCTCGCAACCTAGTAGCTCTAGAGGCAATCAACTGCAAGAGGAATAAACGCAGTCCTGTCAAGCTCCTTGAGCTACTTGGGAGAGCGTGTCCTTGGAGGAGAAAAAGCATTTCCCCTCAACCACCTGAAAGTCTCAGAGAAAAGAAAGCAAAGTTGTGCAGAACCACCTCTACATTTGCAAAAGCTGGGGGAAAGCTGTCAAGGAGAAGGAGGGAGGGTGGCTGTCCAGCTGCACAGAGAGGTCTCCTCTTCTGCTGATCGCAGGGGCTGAGTGTCTGCCCAAGCCTCTGTGGCATTTCTAGATCTGTATTCATTCAAAACAAAAGTGAGAAGATCTGGACTTGCAGCTACTTGGAGATGCCTTACCATAAATCTCCAAACAGTTTTCACAAGAAATACGGAATATGCGATATTTGCTCTTTTTTTGTTCAAAAAAAACCCAACAGTGATTGACATTCTAACAACACAATTTAATAGAAAATACAGAATAGTATTCGCTTCACAGAGATGGTGTCTCATAACTGTGGATTGTTTTTTCCACATTTGCCATCACCAACAGAATGGCCAAGGGCAACCGCAAAATGTGGCAGAAAATATTTCCAGAAGCTGATTGTGAACATCACTGGTCTGACCTCAACCAGAAAAAACTGCAATGTGAACTCTCCTCACAGTGCAAAGGACTCAGAGCAGCCAAGGAGCAGATGCTTCAGATTAACGAAGTTCATCACTCTTGGAAGAAAACTGCTGACATCACTTTGTTCTGATGCAAACAGAGACCCTGTTTGTCTCCTGAATACTTATTAGATTACCAATTTATTTATAAATCAGTTGATTTGATTCAAACTGAACCTTTTGAGCCTGAAGCTCTCCAAGATTTTTGCTTCAGTTGTCCAAGCTTATTTGAAAGCTACCTCACAGTGACCTGTGAGGATAAAGGGAGGGTTTAAGTTTACTTCATCAACAGGTGAAGGCAAAAAGCTGACTTTCAATCTAGCCCTAGCACACCTTCTGCAAAGCTTTTCTGTAGGAAGAACAATCTTTTCTCAGAGACCCCCCAAAGATCAGCCTTGGTTGTATTAAATTTTGCAGGTGGATCATCAAATCCAGGCCCTTGGCCTGTTTTCAGCACCTGAGTATCTGATCCTGCCACCAGAATCTGTCCTCATTGCACTGAGTGCCGGCTGTGGCTCCCACTGCAGCCAGCAGCGGTGGAGGAGGACAGTCGTGCTGGAGTGAGTACCCAGGAGGAGGACTGACCCCGGCCACATGCCACAGGAATACACAGCAGCACTGCTTGGTTATCTGGGAAAGTGATGGACAGGTGGCTGTTCCACTGACTCTTTTTTTCTCATTTTTCTGTCCCTGTGACATGCAGGAGGCTGGGTCACCTTGCCTGCCACCCCTGCTTCCAGACCTTCCCCTACAGGGAGCATGAGGTTTATTTTGCAGTTTCCCACAGCTTCCTGGTGTTCATCGCAACAGCAGAAAAGGATTAGTGCTGCTCGTGGCTGCTACAATCTGCACTTAATTGAAACAGTTTCTTAACTTGGGATCAAACACTGGTGAATCATCTTTTTTACTCTGTTTTAGAAACTAGCTAATTTATATGGCTATATATTAATTAAATATTAATATTTTTCTCAGCAACACAGCACATTTGAAAAATACATTCAGAAAACAGCAGGATAAAAGGGTACAGTTTCAGCAAAATTTAAATGAATTCTAATATTACTACAACAACTGGTTTTTTTAGTAGTTATGTTAAACAGGTTTTACACATCCATAAAAACACAATCTCCTTTATTATTCGCACTTGTTGCATCTCAGTGTATCTCTCTCCTTCCTTACATGTCTTCAACATGAGTTCACAACAACTCTGGAAGTCTTTGAAGTCCTAAAAAGTTTTGTTTATGACTTTTCTGCTTTTTGTTCACAATTTTTTAAGAGACTTCATTCTAAATCCTTAATCGATATACAAATCTCTGTGCAACAGCTTGCAAAAGCAAGTTGGCATATCTGGAACAAACATCCAGGAACTTGGTCTTGGATTGTGTATGGCAAGATAAAAGTTAAGCAGAGAAAAAGAAATTGCCCGAGAATAAAATCAATGTGAGATCTGAGGACTTCAGATGCTCAAATATAGCACAAAAAAAGTAGAGAGAGGGAGTAAATAGCAAGGACATGCTATTTGATATTTCCTGCTCCTTTGATAACCACTCTAAGTAAAATATCCTTCTATGCCATGGCTGTCTTCTCTTCCAGTTTTGAATCTTCTTTTTTAAACCCCCAAGTTCTAAACTCACGTCTGCAACAAGTTCATTTTTAAGTAGGACAAATCATTCAGCTGGAAAGATAAAAAAAAAGTGTGAAATGAATTCGTTGGGATCATTTATTACACAGAAGTTTTATAAAGGTAGCTGCCTAACCAAAGAGGGGCTATTTGTGCTAGAATTGAAAAGCGTGTCCTAAGGAGGAAGGTGACAGAGTTGCTGGTGGATGTTATGGAAACCTGAGACCCTTTCATCAGATTGCACGTGAGGCTATTTTATCTGTTTGGTTTTGTTGTCTCACTGCCATCCTTTCCCACTCACTCCATGCTGACTTCTGAGGAATTTTAAAACCTTGCCACATCTGATGCAAACGCTTTAACAAGCCATGAGCCCAGCCTTCATCATCAGAAAGAGGGGGGACCACCTTCTCACAGAAAGTCATGGGGGGCCACCTCCATGTCTAAGAAAATCAAAGAAGCCTTCCATCCCCCCACAGCCCCCGCTGCTTGATGTGAAGTCCCTGATATAGTGGGATTTGTGTTTAGATTATTTGCATCTGTTTCTTCTAGAATTCCTTTTGATGTGCATGATGAAAGACTCAAGAGCGTTTGCAAAGGGCTGGAGGGCAGAGCAGGAGCATCACACAGCTTTGGGTTGGGCTAAGGAGAAGGGACTCCCTGTCGAGGATTTGGGCTCTGGCTGCAGTGCCCAGAAAGCCAGAGCTCTAACAGAGCCCTCTTCCTCACCCTCCCTTTCCATACATGCACCCGCTATAATGACTTTGCTCCCTGATTCTCCCTCTGGTCAATGGAGACCAATGAAGAAGGGTAAATGAGATGTTAACCTGGAAACACCTGTGCCTTTGGGACAGTCCTCACTTCTACTGGGCTTGTGTTCATCTCAAATGAGATCACTGGACTGGCCTGAGACACTTGCCAGTTGCAGTCCAATCAGTAATTCCAGCCAGTCTTAAAAGGGAAATTGATGCTTTGTAAGTTTGAGATATAAAATAAGAAGTACTCAAATTACGAAGGTGGCAAAATTGAGTCTTTTAGGTGTACCTACGAGAAAACATCACTGGGTCATCACTTGGCTAGAAACAAAAGCTTTCATCATTTCAAGGCTTCACACAGCAGACTGTGTCATTCCCAAGCCTAAAACCTGCCTTTGCTCACCCCCCGGCTGCGCTGACACAAGGCATGAGCCGGCATCTCCCTTTCTGTTGAATTCCTCCTTTTCTGCTTGCTTGCAGCAATAAGAGGTGGGTTTCATCTAGGTCCACAGCATTCTCCAGTTAAGGCAAAATTATAATATTTTAGCTAATCAAGAGATGCATGAGGTCTTACCTCAGACTGATCGTTAAGGGATGAGACCACTAAGACCTGTGCTCTGCCTCAGTGCCAGCGCGCTCACAGATGCACTGTAGTATGGATATGCAAATATTTTTGATAGTTTGTATTGATTATGAAAGAGCACCCTGAATGGTTTCCCAGACAGCTGATTTTCCCAGGACATCCAGAATAATGAATTCAGCCAGAAATGATGAGCAAATTTGCAGCTGGGCTAACTGCCACATAACCTGCCAATTTGCAAGTCTGTTTGGCTTTCTGCACCCACAGCTGCACACGTAGCTGGGTGCATTGGATCTGCACTCCATGAGCAATACTGCTTGTCTGCAGTCAGGAGTGTGAGGAAGGAAGGGTTATCTGGAAGAACAAAGCTCAGGTGTCATGGTGTTTACCTCCAAATGACAGAACCACATCACATGTATTGTATGGGTTCCAAATTATGGAAGAGAAGTCTTCCTATATTTTAATATAAAATTACTATATTTTTAATTTTTAAAAATTATTTATGTACATAAAAAGCTAAGGACTGCAATGTTTAATTTTAGCTGCTTATTAGAGCACCTAAAGGGATGAAAAAGGGCAAGAAGGAGGACCTGGGTAACTATAGACCGGTCAGCTTCACCTCCATCCCTGGAAAGGTGATGGAACAACTTATTCTCGATGCTCTCTCTAGGCATATCAGGGATAAGAAGGTCATTAGAGACAGTCAACATGGCTTCACCAAGGGGAAGTCATGCTTGACCAACCTGATA
>VZTO01017596.1:172289-215543 GCA_013400615.1 Syrrhaptes paradoxus
GATTCTGTGATTCTTTGTGAATGAATTTCAGGTTCCTACTTCTCCTGTTCAAAACCAGGAAGAATTAGATGCTTGAAAATTGAGTTCAAACAGTGCACAAACAGTGAGACCACCTGGGGTTATTCAGTAGAAAGTGTGGAGGTCTCCTATCCTGCACATCTTCAAGTTAGGTGTCACATCAGCCATTCACTCTTTGCTGAAAATAAGGATCCACAACCACTCTGCCAAAGGGCTTAGGGGAACTGCTGTGGTCTTTTAAAATTACAGGAATGATGCCACTAATTTTGTCTAATCTGAGAAGTAGATTAGATGTGGATCTGCCATAATTGGTGTGCATTCACTCGGCAATGCAAAAAAGGCAATGCGTACTGCTGAGTTTTTTATTCTTAGGTTTAGAAAAGAAGGAAGAAGGCACCAACCTTCAGGTACGGCTCTTGTTAGGGAAACTAGACTGAAAGGTGATGTTGTTCTTAGCAGTGGTAGTAAGCTTCACAGATACATCGGTACCTCCATTGCAGCATTTCTAATCCATATTTAAGTTAAAATTTTCATTAATAATATTAGGATAATATAAGATTTACCCTAGATTAAGGATATCTACTGTAAGGAAGTATGTTGAATAAGCATGTTTCAGATGAAAGCTAGAATGGTGGACAGTTTCCTCTCCATCTTAAAATGAAGACAGTTTGTGCTCATAAAATGTTCACATCTTTCCATGTGAACGTGCTGATACATAATTCATAAATTACTAGTTATGGTATTTCTAAGTTTGAGTAGCTCACCGCAAGCTTTGTGCAGCAAATGAAGAGAAACATGTTAAATAAATTTGGACACATCAAAGATAAAAATATTACTCATAGATCTGAGGTCTATTACCTCAGGACATATTATGTATTCTGTTTTTCGTGTGTTCTCAAGTATTTCATTAAACATTAGTGGTTTTCTCCACTTTTTATACTTTTCCCTTGATATTTTGCTTAAGAAAGATGGAACATGACAGCGTTTGATTTCTGAGTCAAACTCTGTATTTTTATACTAACTTTTGAAAGCAAAGGTTTGTCTCTGGCAGACTGTGATTTGATTAACAAAAGAATTGTTAACATACAGCCAAACCCTACACACATACTCAAGTGTACGACATGGAAAACAAACATCAGGTGAACAAAAGCATTTTCTGCTAAAAATGTCAATAAATACATTAGCTAAGAGCTAGAGTGATTTTCCTATCACTAACATTATTACTTCTACTTTAAAAGCATTTTTTCTCTTCTATACCTTCTTTTAGAGAATAAATTATTTTGGTGTGACTTTTCACAGAAGTAAAGCAGTGATTAGGAGAGCATCCCCAGTCCAGAGCATGCATAAGCACCACTTTAACCCCCTTGATGCCAAAACATGCATAAAATTATCTGGTGCCTTCTCTTAAACAGAGATGAGTCTATAATTTTTTTCCTGTAAGTGCACATGAAGAAGAGAGGCTGTGATACTGTGCATGATCCTGGGTCTTTTTTGCTCCAAGGATCTTCACCAAATTCCATCCTCCCCATGTGCTCCCACAACCTGTGGAAAAAGAGGTGACATCTGTGCCTGAGGAGCAGGAGGTGGCGATAGAATTAAAGCATAAAGATCCTAATGAAGTAGCTGCATGCAGCCCTGTATGCAGACAATATCTTGTGTGTCCTAGGAGAAGACTGCAAGAAGTTTTGTTGACTTCTTCAGGGAAGAAGATGCTGGTAAGGCGTCACCAAAATGTTAAAAAACACCTATAGATGAAACCACTTCTTCAAGTTACCCTGTTGCATGGCCAGTCCTGAGGACCAGGACTTGTATTGGAGAGGTGTCATAATGGGACAAGAGTTGTTCAGCCTGGAGAAGGCTCCAGGGAGGCCTTATAGCAGCCTTCCAGTACCTAAAGTGGGCCTACAGGAGACACGGTGACGCACGCTTTATCAGGGAGTGTAATGATAGGACGAGGGGTAATGGTTTCAAGCTGAAAGAGATTAGATTTAGATTAGATATTAGGAAGAAATTTTTCACTGTGAGGATGGTGAGGCACTGGAACAGTTTACCCAGAGAAACTGGATGCCCCATCCCTGGAAGTGTTCAAGGCCAGGCTGGATGAGGCTTTGAGCAACCTGGTCTAGTGGGAGGTGTCCCTGCCCATGGCAGGGGGTTGGAACTTGATGATCTTTAAGGTCCTTTCCAACCCAAACCATTCTATGATTCTGTGATTCTATGAATCCCACCCTTCAAGAATGTGAAAGGCTTTGGAGAAGAGGAGAAGACAAGTAGAATAAGAGAGGTTAAAAGCCAAAGGCAGAACTGCAGATCAGGCTTGCATTACAAAAGATAGTCCTGTTCTTCCTGAGCCAAGGGAAAGGTGTAGTGAGTATTTTTGCACTTCAGGTTTGTGACAGGTCACGTAAATGTGTTGCTCATGATCAGGGCTGCTGTGGTACATTCACTCAACAGGAAAGAACTATTGCCTGGCCAGGGCTGCTAGCACAATGAAGAAAGAAATGGTTATGGTGACTATTTTATTCTGCTTGCAAGGGGAAAACAGATGATTTGGATCACTGTTTAGTAATTCCATTCAAGCTCTAGATGGTCTGAACATAACGTAATATACCAGTATGGTAATATAAAAATAACAGATACATGATTGTTTTTCTTTCCAAAAACGAGCTATTATATTTATAACTGCATAGAGCAATAGAACTTTTCTGGTTTCTTCAAGATCCATTATACAAATTTCCTGCTCTGTTCTCATCCTCTTCTTCTGAGTGACTGTATTTTGCAGCTGAGTACTTAAAACTATTTTTGCTCAGGAGATACTCCAGTGGGATTTGTCCTGTGACAGGATGGATGAGCTGCTTTCCCAAGGAGCCCAGAGTCTGTGTCTTGAGTCACTGTCTGATGCAGACTGTGACGTGTCACAGAACTGCCACCAGTTACCCATGAAAGACACCTATTTGCATCATTTTGTGATTACTCTCCCACATCCTGGTGGTGGGCACTTAAGTTTGGCTGCCAGACAGAGTTGGTATGTGGCTAAGTTACGTACCTGAACTCAGGAATCTGTCTGCATCCTGAGCCCAGTAATATGGACATTACCTACATTAAGGTATTTTACCATAATTAAATATTATACGGATAGAGTTACACAACATTATTCCTATCCCAAGGGTGCTTTAGGCATCTTACAGGGATCTTAATCAAGATCGTGTTACCTATGGCATTAAAACACTGGAGAGTGACTGCATCTTCAGTTTTCAAAAGAAGAGAATTACAAATTCCCATTTTCAGTGAATGTTCCGATGCCTGGCCCATTGCCCTTAGAATTATAGAATCATTAAGGTTGGAAAATACATCAAGGATCATCAAGTCCAACCATTTAGGGCTGTAAGATAGGATTTTTCAGGTTTCTGGAAGGAGAAGCAAGCTCAGAATTATATTTAGAGTTAACAGAAATGAAGATAATTTGATCCTGTTAGTTCTTAAAACTTTATCCATCATATATTCCATTTGGATTTGGTAGAAACTTGAACGTGCTTTTCAGCACATTCATATTTACATCACTCTGTCAGAAACACTGTTTTTAATTTAAGAAGAGTACATCTTGTAAAATAGCCCTCACTGTGACACTTTCACTAGAGATGTTTTTATACATTTCCCTAAAGTTTTGGCATGAACCGTCCTCCTAATCATTCATACAAGGAAGATCTGGTGGATATTCTCACTGAAAAGGTTTTATTTGAATAGAATAGGTAAATAAATAGAGAGGTAATAAATGGAAAGAAAAAAAGAAAACTCTTGAAGTGTTAAGCAGCTTGCCATGTTTGGTACACTGTTTGATGTGCTGTGGTAGGACATTATAAAATGATACAATAGAAGCACAAAATATGTTCAAGGGATTTTTCCACTTAAACAATCTGTCTTGGTGAAGAAAGTTAACTGATCTTCAAAGCTGCATTCGCTATTCCTAGAACATGTTGTAGTTTCTTCCTCTCAATGATGAGCCATGCACAATGTCTAAGTTGTCAGTGTCATCAGCGTGCCTCAACTAACTGCAGTCACTGTTCAACATTTTAGAGCAAAGAGGGAAAAACATCACTCTCAAATATATCTTTCAAGACCATATATCACAGCCAAGATCAGGAGCTGCTCAATAGAAATTGTGCCATGAAACAAGAAAAATGGGCAGCTTCCACACTTATCCAAAAGCACCTGAGCTGCTTCATCATGTCTGAAAAAATAGGAAGGATGTGGGAACTCATTGCAAATGCAAATATGCACAAAGGCATTAAGCACTCAATTCTGTATTAAAGCCACCAAATTGTATTTGGAAACAGAGTGGTGTTATACTGCTGTGATAATCTACAATGTGCCAAATGTGACAGATTGCTTTACTGAGGATGGACCAGAATTCATATAAAGAGGATTCAAATTTGGGGTCTGGCAGGTCTTTTCTCCCCATTTCTCCACCTCTACCAATGTAAAACAATCAGTCTTTTGCTTTGATTAAATTATTCCCTGCATATTAACATTTTATCTGTAGAACTTATTTCTCTTTGCCTGTTTTGTATCAGCATTGATATTTCAAAGTAAAATAATATGCAGGATAATTAATTTATTAACCAACTCATTCTCTAATTAATTCAGGATTTCTCAGCTTTTGAATCAATAAAACAATAGCAAAAAACAGAAGATAAATGCTTTCTTATTAAATTTGTTAAAAGACTTTCTTTTCATATGTAAAATAAAAATGCTTTTATGTTAGCAGGTCTGTTATCTTGTCAATGAATGAAAGATTTACATGCCTAATATTCTTTCTGCTCATAAAGGAATAGATCATATGAAAAATGTGATTTGGAATGAGTAATAATTTATTACTCCAATGTAGGCTTTATCTCAGCTTCCTAGGAAATAAGGCTTATATCATCATGATGGCTGTGTGTTTTTTCATCAGTCCTTCAGACCCCATGAGCACTTTTCAACATGATAGTCACAATTCCAACCAAATCTGGTAAATGTACTGACCTCTGAAAGATTCTCCCCAAGTTTCAGGAAAACAGAGAGTCTCTTGTAATAACAGAGCTGAAATTACGGCTCTCCGTTGGAGAAAAGGCCACAGGATATGGCTGCAGAAAACTAAAATAGGTTAGAGACTAAAGAAACCAAATGAATGTATTTGCCTGCTCACTGAACAGCTTCTCTCCTTGAAGCTATGCATATTTTGCCTTTGTACACCAGACTCTGTTTACGTGCAACAGAAATATACACGGAGCCTTTGCCGTGGTTTGAAGCCATGGAGTTGACAATGACTCCAGGTGCGCAACAGGCAGAGAATCTGGTAATTTTTCAGGCTGTAAGACCTAACCAAAGTGGACATGATAATGGTCTGCTGTAGAAGGATGGATATGGACTGGTTTTTTACCACCTCTCCCAGTACAAGAAGCAGGAGGCATTATGGGGCAGCCAGCAGGAGGGAGGTCCTCAAGGAGGTGTATAGCACAGGGGTGAGTTGTGGAGCTCCTTCCCTGGGATGCTGCAGAGACTGAAAACATTTATTGGGCTTGTTAACAACCAGCCATGCTCCACACTCAACAGAGAGAAAAAATCCACTGAGAGATTCCTGGCTCAGGAAGAGCTTGAGATTTAAGTTTAGGGGGAGAGGAAGTGCTCGGAAGTGTTACTAGCAGTTCTTTCCATTTGTGTGCTCTTTCCTATCTGTTTCTATGTTTTGGGGATTGGGTTTTATTTTCCACAAAATGCCTTCTCTTTATGTTATTTAGATTTATTCTGCATTAGTTACAGTAGCATATGTTTACTGATAATTCTACTGCTTTCAAAAGACAAACCTCTTTAGACTAGTTTATTCACACTCAAAATAATGATTTTATATAAGACATCTGAGGGGTCTAGGTGTCATTCCAGAGACAGCAGCTGCCCTTCCTTACATGCTGGAGGCAGGACATCCATTTTTTGCGCCATCAGCTTCTTCTAACTGGTCAAACTCTTCTCCTGTCTTTCTAAGTGACACATGGTTCACTCTTCTGGAGAGGTAATCAGGGTACACTACCTTCTCAGAAGGATGCCTGTTGTCCAAGTACCATCCACTTGTACCTCTTGAAGACATGCCACCAGAAGAAAAGGGGATGGTGGAAAGCTGAAAATATGGATTAAATCTTCCTCAGCTGATTTGAGCAGTTTTGCACTCTAGGAATGCAAGGGATGAGCCTCACCCTGAGAAAACCACCTTCCCACCCTGAGAAAACCACCTTCCCACCCTGGGAAAACCACCTTCCCAATCAGGCTGTCCCCCTTCCATGCTGAGTAAGTATTAAAGAATGGATATTGGAGTAGATGTATCTTTAATCTAAACCAGTGAAGGTGCTTTTGAGATTTTGTGTTTGGATTTTGCGGTTGGGACACAGCGTACTAATTGTGGAACACATCCCCATGGGGGACCTACACTGGAGAAGTAAGTTTCTGAAGGGCTGCACCCCACGGAATGGACCCACACTGGAGCAGATCATGAAGAACTGCAGCCCATGGGAAGGATTCATGTTGGAAAAGTTCATGGAGAACTGTCTCCCGTGGGAGGGACCCCACACTGGAGCAGGGGAAGGGCGTGAAGAGTCCCCCCCCATGAGGACGAAGTAGTGGCAGAGACAACGTGTGATGAACTGACCTCAATCCTCGTTCCCTGTCCCCCTGAGCTGCTGGTGGGGAGGAGGTAGAGAGGTCGGGAGTGAAGTTGAGCCCAGGAAGAAGGGAGGGGTGGGAGGAAGGTGTTGTTATGATTTTATTTCTCATGATTTTATTTCTCATTATCCTACTTGGATTTAATTTGCAATAAATAAAAATTAATTTTTCCCCATGTCCAGTCTCTTTTGTCCATGACGGTTGTTGCTGAGAGATCTCTCCCTTCCCTTATCTCGACCCATGAGCCTTTCGTTATATTTTCTCTCTTGTGCGCAGCTGAGGAGGGGAGTGATGGAATGGCTTTGATGGGCAACTGGAGTCCAGCCAGGGTCAACCCACCACACCAGGTAATCTTTGGGGATGAGTCTTCTGCCCCTAGCCTGGAAGACTTGCACATCTAAGTGTACATATATATATAAGCATATGCATACTTACAAGTCTAGAAGGCTTATACTTCCATAACAATAAAAATACTAGTCATTTACCGTTCATATTCTCCATCCTAAAAAGCTTCATTCATTCAGATAAAATTATGTTAACATCTCCTAGGTTCAACCTAATTAAATTAGCCTAATTATCTTAGCAGTAAGAAATTCTTAAGCATACTAGCTAAGTGGGTTATTGGACTAGTAAGGCAGAGCAAAATCTTCTCTTTCCTTGGCAAATAGATATTAAAAAAATACCACCCTTTTGTCCTTTCTTTCTCTCGTACAGAAAATTGTACCTCCACAGAAACAAGCTGTGTGCAAGTAATGATTAATGGTCACAATATGTAGAGAGCTGTGTTACTCATAATCATATTAGGCAGTCAAATAAAGGTTAAACAAAATCTAGAAACATTTTTTCAACTCTTGAATGTGAAGCTGTACAAAGAATATTAATAGCTGTTGGATGTGTTTTTATCCAGTACAATGTAACTCTGGATCTGATGAAGGAGAGCTCACTTTGAGAGATTTTTCTCTGAAAGGCATTGCTGGGCAGCAGGGATTGGAGCAGGCAGATGTGTTTGTGAGGCCTCACCTCACTGGGAGGATGAACATACTGGAGGTGATTACAGATGAGCAAAAGGACAAGAACAAGACTGGTAATATTTGGAGGGGGAAAGTATCATAAGCTCGAATAGCAACTAAACCTTGATGGAAAAGCAAATGAGAATTACTCAGTGTTTTAGAAATAAGATCCTGTATAGCTGCATTATGTAAAGATAAACAGGTACAGCTTTTTTTCAGTTTAAGGTATGAGACTAATAATGAGATTATATCAAAGAGCAATGCCTAGATGACCACATTTTCTCTCTCATACATATGCACAGATATACAAACAAACGTGCACACACACTCACATGAATGATGGTGTTACTGCTGATGAACATGACAAACTAAAATGCCTTAATACAAATTGTTGATACCTGATATACAATTACATCCATGTAAAAAGTAATTTAAACATATCAATACAATGCATTTATTTAATCTATATCCTATATACTGAAACTAAGATCTAGACAAAACTTTTCAGTAATATCTGCTGTGGGTATGGGGAGCCAGGACACTAATGAACTTTTGAATGTTAATCAGAATACTCTTCATGCTTTACTCTGCTAGAGACAGAAACTCATTTATAAACTGACAGACTTCATCTGGTTTAGAAACCCCAGTTTATAAAATATCAGGCAACCTAAGAAACTTTCCTCCTAGGATGAAAAATATTTTTCAGAAAGTTTAGTCTGGCTAAATTGGCATTTCTCGAGCAACATCGAGATAATATTACACCCTGCTTTCCATAGGGTTTTGAAACAAGAGACTCACAATTTCATACTTGTACTTTAAAGGCAAACACTCAAAAACATTCTTTTTGTTAACAGGCTCTGGAAAACTGATGAATCTTTAACCACTGTGCTTTGTATCCCTGGAGGAAAGAAGAAAGACTTCAAAGTCCCATGAAGACTTTGTCTTGCTTTTTTTTTCCCACTCTTTTTCTTCTGTCAAAGCATTATATTATGGGTGTTATAGCCACAAACTCTGTTTGGGTTACAGTCATTGTCCAAAACAATTTATTTTTTAATAGAAATACCCTGAAAAATTACTATAAAATGAAAAGGGAAGGAAAGGCACAAAAAAGACATTTCAGTGTAGTCTTGTGATTGTCTGTTGCAGAGATCGTAGGCTTTACTGGGAGTGAAGTAAGGATGAGAGCTATGTCAGGAAGCCGTGGACAATTACAAGAAAATGTAGTTTCATCTGACATTTGTTACTGGAGATCTAGAAATAACTGTGTTGGTCCAACTTCCCAAGTGAAAGTCTAAAGAGAGAAATGAAGTCTTGAAGAACTGGTTTCTCATTTCTGACAAAGGTGAGCATTTGCAGCTTCTATACTCCTTTTAATACCCCACAACCCCTCCTCCCCTAATTCAGAACTCCTTCCCAAAATGATTTTTCCTGGTGGACCTACATTCTTAAATACTTGTTCCTGCTTAAAAAAACAAACCAAACCAAACCAAAACATGTCTGAAAGTGAGCATTTGCTGCCCTCTTCCAGAAATTTTGGAAGACCCTATTCCTCATCTGGTTGTAGAAACTCAATAAGAAATGTACTAGTAAAGGAAACTCAGGTGCCTTGAAGTATTAGCCAGTTCTGATTAACTGCTCATAATAGTAGTCCTCTTCTGAATACTTTTTACAACTCCAGCTTGCGCACCCCAGTGACACTTGCATGTTTTTTTCTGGAAATCATAATGTCTTGAGTCCAACAGCACAGCATTGGAAAATACATAAACAGAGCAACAGCATGAGTTGGCCTGAGGATCTTTCTCTTGCAAATGCTAACATGCAATAAATAATCATATAGGACAGTGCTGCCTTTTTCACTGTTAGGTGGATTTCTGGGCTGCACCCTGATCTAACACTGCACTCACCCTTCACTTAAGCTGCACAGTAGGGGCTCTGCCCTGATTTACACCAGTAATTGCACAGAACTGCCAGAGCAGATCTGATGGAGCAGGATCCAGGCTTGTCAGGCACATCTCAGGCTTCAGAAGGGAACAATAAGTACTGATAAGAAACAGATAAACGGAAAACCTGAGCTGGGGACAGACACTCCAGAATACTTCAGGAGATTTTAAAACAACCGAAAACAAAGTTTTACAATGGGAAGTATCAGCAAAAGTTAAACATAAGTGCTGCCATCTGCACTGCTTATAGCATAAAAGTACAAGATGTATGTCTGGGGCTGCCAAAGGTTCAGCAGATACATCCTCCTCTAAAAGCCCCAAAATGCAGCACTGATGGTGGGACTGAGACAGCCTTTGGCAGATAGAGCTGTCAAAACTCAGAAATGGAACCACCTCGAGCATTTTGGATGGACACGTTTGTCAAAATACTGCTTTATTGTAGCAGTAGTGGAGGCTGAGGCTGTTGCTTAAACCCCCATCAAAACACTGAAGGATGAAATATATATCCTTGCTCAGAAAAGAGCACAAGTCACAACCAAATAGACTGTCTTTCCCACATTGTTAGTATTTATAGTTTTACACCCAGTAACACCACTCACAACCAAGCAACCACTCACTAGACTTTATTAATACTCATAGCGGTAAGCCAAGTAACACAACTCATAACTGGTGTGCATTTCCAATATTCATTAATATTTACAGCTCTGCAGGTGATTTACTTAATTTATGTAAGTTCACAGTGGCAAATCACGATGCTAAGGCTAACTTGCAGTGTGGTTTTCCAGATTAAGTAGTATCTTAAAATAAAATCTCAGGTGTGGATTAATGTTGCTATCCATAATAACTTCCATTCTCATAGTATTTAACCTTGTAAATCAGCTTGTATTGAATAAAGATTTTTCATTTGCAGCATAAAGACCCTTTGTGAAGTAAAACTGATGCAAAGTCATGTCCATGGCCTCTTATGGTAGCAAGACATGTTCCAGAAATCATCAGCATTTTCATTTTGAAACCAGGCATACTTAGGAGATGGTACAGACTAGATTGTGTTTGTATAATAGAGTAATAAATTATTCTTATGGTAAATTAATATTTGATACAAACTTGGTGAGCTACTACAGGTCATCCCATGTATCTTTATCTAACAGTTAGATACTTAGTCTGAACTAGTTTCCAGAGACCCTCCATATTTTGTGAGGGTAACCCAGCACCTCCAGAGGATGATTCATGCCCTCTACCCAGAAACTGTTTAATTCCTCTGTCAAAAATTAAAGGGTCCATTTCCCAGATGTGTGAGGGAGCTGTAAGAATGACTGGAAGCAATCTGGGATGCAGATTTGAGGACAGCTGTGGTTCACGGGAGGGTAAAGTGGGTTTCCTTGTCTAGTATAGTTTTACTATATGTATTCCTGGTCTCCTAGAAGTGTTTCACAACTGTCTTACATGTAGTAATAAGCAGGTGTCTTCTTAATTGTTTCAGACTAATGAAGTGAGTAATGGAGCTCTATTTCATGTTCACAGCTTCTGCATTGCATCCAAAGCTGAGGACTGGGCTCTTCATTCTGTACATAGGCATACTTCAGTCATGCTTCCCAACAATTTAAAATAATTTCAAAATATTTTTCAGACCCTGAAAACCTGTAACTTGGTGTAAAGGATTCCTATTCCCCACCTTTTAAGCTTTTGAAGGACATAAACAGAAACTTGGAAAAAAATCTGTCTACCTTCAAGATATTTTAAATCAAGTTATAGAGCACAAAGAAAACCTAGAGAAAAAAACTTTATGCTGGTGCAATCTTCCTTGCTCTAAGCATCAGATTTTAGTCTCATGCTTTAATATCACTGTTTTTATCTTTTAAGTTTTCAGGAATGGAAAGAGATATCTCCTCTTCATATTGTTTAGAAAATACGATTCCAGTTTGACTCCAGTGTCATATTGTGCCCACTGGATTTTCACTTGGGCAATTTCATCCATCTTTCTTTGCGAGGAACAGACAATCAGGAGTTAAACTTTCAAGTTTTAACTATTAATTGCATGCACAAAACCTTTATGGTGATATAGCCCTACTGTAAGTGTAAAGATGCAGCAGTGAAACTGTTCACATTTCCGAGTCAGTGTCTAAATTCTCATATCCTAACACAGAGGTCTGCAGCCTTTCAAGGGTGGTCTGGCTGGACAGGCTTCCTTTTCCAAATTATAGCTGAGTTGTGCTGGAATGAGCTCAGCAGAGGTTGAAGATGCTGTTAAAGGGGCAAAATGCAGTTGATAGACCAGTAATGCCCCCTTCCCAGCATGGAGACAAGGATTTGCAACACAGCATCTCTTCTGCGTACCTCAGTGCTCATCTCTTAGCCACACCCACTTCTAAAATCTGCCCAAGTGCCCTCTATGTTATGTGATATAAATTGGCAAATCCTGCAGTAGCATAATGATGTTTAATCTACCAGGCACTTTATGGTGCTTGATATATCAGTATGCATAAAATTATCTAATAATGCAGACTCTACTAGTGTTCATCCTTTTATACCCTTTTGCTTTCAAACTGATAATGCAGCAGAATCCACTCTCCCACCCACCCTTCTCCTTGGGTTTATAAAGCAATTTCCTCTTCTAAAAAGGGAGTTCCCAGTCCCTAGCTAACCTTATAGTAGAACAAGTATTGTTCCAAGTCCCTGGTACTTAACAGGGGAGACAGAAGGACTGAGATAGGGGAAGTAGAAACATAACTGTGAAGGTTTAAATGCAAGGAGCAAATGGGGTTTCTCAGTTCAGGGCTTCTCTCTAGCCACTTGGACAGAGCGGTTCAGTAGGGCCTGACCTACAGCTCAGAGTGGTGGGAGTGGCACAGCGTCCTGCTGTGCTGGTAGTGCATCCCTGCACCAGCCTGAGGTACAGAGATGTGTAAAACACACACAGAAACCTCAAGTGAAGGTTCAGAATTATGTGGCTCTGTTCCACAAACCAACATTTGTGGAAGTTCTAACCATCTGCTTGAGGCAGCTTTAACGTCTCTTTGAGCTGCTGCTTCTGTCTGTCCCAAACTTTGTTTTACCCTTTCACTTTTCTAGAGGGGGGAACCTTGAAGGGTGTTGGAGCATATTCTGAGGGTGAAGTAAAAGTGGAGAGAAAGGAGCTTTTTCCTCAAATGATTGAAGACTCTCCCAAGGCCAGTGCCATCAGCTGCAAGTGTCAAAGAAGTTAGGAAGTGTATGGGGGGAGTAGTGGAGAACAGTTAACATTTTTTGTCACACCTACCACATGACTCTGTCCATAGGCAGCAGATAGCACTAGAGATGGAGGGGAAGAATTATTCTTTAATCTAAGAGCAAACAAGTTGCACAATGCAAAGTGCATCCTTTGATATCACAAGAGGAAGGCTCTTGGATGTAATGATTAATTCTAACTCTTCGAAGTGCTGGGGGAATTGCGTCCATTAAATGAGGCATCAGGCACACCCATGCAGTCTCATGCACTCAGGTCCCATGTCACATCACCACTCAGTACCTGCACCGTGGCCTCTTTCTTACATTGTCCTAGCTGGGTCTGAGGTGAAGAGTCAGGAGTGGGAGCAAAGCCTTGGTGTTGTGCTGCAGCTGTGGAGTGCATCTCCAAATGGGAGGCCCATGATCCAAAAGCTGCTGTTGGCTGGCTTGATCCTCGAATTGCATTGCCTCTGTTCATCACACAACATTACACGAATGGAAGAGGTCGCAACAGGAGAGCAGAGGTTTGAGAGGTGTGTAACTGGCATATTGGCCCTCCTGACATGGACACCACATGCCCAGTGAGGCCAGGATTTCACCCACAGTTACTCCGTTTGCTTTGCCTAGCATCTCAGAGGGTAAATACGCTGCAGGTGTAAGACTTTGCAAACAGTTCATCAGAAAGTAAAGCAAGCGTGTATGTGTTCTTGGGACTGGAGCTGGGAGTGATTGCGAGCATACCAACAACTAGAACAGTATGCTAGTGGATTAGTGCTTCAGTATGTCACCAACTCCTGTGGCCAGGAAAACTGGCCAGCCTTTGGGGACTTGCCTCCCTACTGGTCCAAGTGCTGTGAGCACATATCAGAAATCTTGTGAAAGGGAGGGGGGACTGCTCATAATAAGTAATTCTGAAGTATTTAATGAGCTAGAGAGGTTTTCTTGGAGGGTGATTTATCCTCTATCACCTCTCCTGTTTATTTCCAAATGGTATCTTAATTGTTTTTCCTCCTACTTCTCCCTCAATTAAAACCTCTCTTCACTTTTGCCTTCACTTTCAGTGTATCACTTAGTTTTCCTTATTTAATTAATGATCTGGCACTTTTTACCTTCTCTAAGCTCATTGCATTGAAAACTCTGTCCTATACTACTGTTTCTTGGGACCAGGAAAATGAAATTTGTTTGCTCCAGACAAAATTAATTTGACTCTTTGTTTTTTTCCTCTCTTCTAATGAAGCCAATGTAGCTTAAATCATTGACTGCATAAAATTTTTTTTAGAATCAGATATCCTTCTTCTGTCATTTTTGGAAATGTGGGTACATTAAAGTGAGTTCTCTTCTTCTAACAGCATTTTTCTGCAGGATAAATAAATATCCGCGATAATAATTTGTTGGATTTAAGCAACAGCAGTATTTTCTACCGTTTTTCACAGACCTACACTTTTTCCCATCTCTTTTCTGCAGATGTCCTCCTGGCTATGTGCAGTAGAGGTACATATAACTCTTGAATAGCAAAGTGAGATAAACATGTAATATATATGCTCACTGAAAATCCATAGTGTAGAAAAAAAGGCAACGCGCTCATCAGCATGACTTTTAAGCAAAAGTAATTTATTCACTTTCTCAGAGGTCTGAATTATTTATTTGCTGTGATTTTTTTCAGGTAGCACTCTAGTTCTAGCTGTTAGCCATATCATCTGTTTGTGAGTAGATGAACATGAATGTGATGCCTACTGCATATTTTCCAATTATGCTTAAAATATCACACAGAGAATACTAGATTTTGGGTTTCCCAGACGCAGAGCCTGGCACACCACTGTAAGCAGATTGCCCCAGGAAAATTCCCTCTTAGTCCTTCCATACTACAAACCATCTTATCTCAAATTTTTCAGCATCATTAAGTGGGGCTGCTTCTTATTACCTCAACAGGGAAGAACGTGTTCCAGTGGCTTGGAGTGTGGCCTTGTGCACTAACGGTTTTGCAAAGTGTGGAGAAGCACACAGCTAATCGGTCAGTCTCCAGGGACATTATGTTCTGCAGGAGACAGCTGGTCACCACACAGAAGTGGAAAACAGCCTCCTGGGAGACTAGGTAAGTACTGAATAACTGAGACCATGCTCACGTGTTGATGTTGACAGACAATCCCTTATTCATCAGACACTGATACTACCGAAGTCCATGACTACACACAGATAAAGAAGAGTTACTGGGAAGACTTGAATTCTATGGAAATGGAAGAAATTTTCTGTAATCTCTCATTCAAAGCTGTCCATAGCATCTCATAAGACATACAAGAGACATCCCGTATGAATGATTTATGCTTTGTGCAAACCAACAGTGTTGTGCTGCTGGAGGTAGAGGCATTTATTTGTGTTCAGCCACATGATGTAAATCATTGTCTTTTATGTTTGAATTCTTTGGTGCATTTGCCAATTGACCAGCTAAGTAAGTATAGTCCATGAAGTACATTTTATACATTGGTTTTATCAGTTGTTTAATACCCCCCAACATCTCCAAGATAACATTTGTGTGATTACTAAGGTGCATGTTTGCAGTGTAGTTAAATTGGCATTGATGTAACAATATAAAAAATAAAGCACTAATAGCTTTATGAATATGCATGGTCATGTGGCTACGGTAACATTATTCTCTTTTGTGAGTGCTTTAATGACTTGCTTTATTCATATAAACAGTTGAAACTCCAGGGTGTTTCACAAGTATTAGCATGCATATCTCCCTCCAGTCCTCCCAAACTGTAATTAGAGTCATGTCCCACCCTAGATTTGCCTTTCAAAAAGACATCCATTCAGAGAGCAAAAACACATGACTGGGAGAAAGTCACTGGCATGCTTTACTTGAAATACATTAAATACTAAGCAGTGACTACTGTGCAAACAGCCTGTAAGATGGAACGTGGTGAACCACTTGAAATCAGGCCCAGTTCACAAAAAAAAAAAAAAAAAAATCACAAGGAGGAATACAACAATTCTTCAGATTATTTATTTGGAAGGAAAAAATTAATCAAACCATGTCCTGATGAGTATGCAAGTCATTCATATACCTCCTGGAAACTGGTTTAACTACCAAGAACAGCCATCACATACTCTTTTTGAATATGTAGTAGACTTACCATAGCTTGGGATCTTCTGCTGCTGTCAGAGGCAGTCCCATTGGCTTACACAGATAATTTCCTTCCTTCCTGTAGCTTTGTAAAACAAAAAGGAATTTTTGGCCACTGTAGAAACAAGGGGAGACAGCAAGGAGGCAGAAATACTGCTTGAACAGAAAAACCTGTCAGTTTCATGAATAAATTTGTTGTAGCTCTGAAAGCAGGTTTGCAGTATGGACTTGCAATTTTCCTTAAGTTTTCATTGTACTGCCCCAGTCCCTCACACCAACACTGGTACAGATCTTCTAAGGGGTATTGTCAGATGATCTCATGATATGCTATTTCAAGCAAAATGTGGCAAATATTTCCAAACTCGTCCTTGAAAGTACTATGAGCATAAAAAGAACTAATCCAGCATGAATCTCTCTCTCAAGATGAGAGACACAGATTGAGAGGCAGATCCTCATCTGTAAAAATCCCTGGATGTGCCCTAAAACTACTCCCCAAGACATGAACTAGTTCCCTGTGTGAAGAAATTGTCTTCAGACCAAATTTGGCTTCATCCTTCCAACAGAGAGAGAGGTAGACTTGCAGCAGTGGGAACAATGGTTGCACTTGAGAAAACAGGTGGTGAGAAGTGAAGCTGGCTCTTGTAAGGTTTTAGGAACCAGATCAAGAAAATAGACCGTGCGTAGAATCAGCATGTGTAGCAAATACAGAATCTCTCACAACTAAAACCTCTTCCTTAAAGTGGTCCTTCTCCTGGGGTCCTTGACTTAGTCCTTGTTAGCTGGGCAATTTAGAGCTACTTTCAAGAAATCTCAGTATTAGGTGAGAAAATGTTACCTGCCTTGTAGCTTGTCTTTTGCTGACAGGGAAGAGATTGCTATGGCAGAATAAGGAGGGGTGACAAAGCACCAGTTGGGACAGAAATCCTGCCAGAACCAGTCTGCAAAGTGGGGAGACCAGGGATGTAGCTGGAGATAAAACTGCGATTGCTCTGGCTATGTCCATGGCAGGAAAAGGAGTGGATATCGGCTCAAGTATTGCTATTAAACTTTGTTTTATTCAAGAGCCAAGACATCTGACAAAAGCTTGCTTCGTTTTTGATCTGAGTCTATCCTGATCACAACAGGGTAACATGAGCACCTGTATAGCACAGCAACAGCTCCCAGCTGGTTCAGGCCAGAAACTCTTACTATAAAGTTTTTCCTATTTTTCTTTTCACTGCCTGCAAGGAGACCGCCTATCAACTTTGGGAGACCTAGCTGAGTCTCAGGGGAGCTACTGTTCCCCAGGGCAGCATGGTTTCAGTGTCTTGTTCCCCAGAATTATTGGCCACAAGCCTCCTAGGGCTGTGGTTGTCATCAGATGGCTGGTGACCAATTTTCTGGGCCAGCAGAAGTTTGTCTTTCTGATAATATAAACAGTAAGTATTCAACCAAGTATTTTTTCTGAGACTGGTGGCCAGAAGAGTTTTGCCCCTTTCCTTGCAACCCTTTAGGATCACAGAAAGCTTTGGCAGATCTCCCCCGTGCTACTGGTCAGAGGAGCTCTGAGAGCGGCACCCAGGAATGCAGTGCAGCTTCCACCTTGAAAAGGTGAAAAGCTGTGGGCATGAGACCTGCACCCATGATACAGAAGCTACCATTACACTCTAATAGTGCCCTCTTAGTGGTCTAGTTAATGGTGGGTGAGTGTGAGGCACCATAGGAGACTTTCTGCCAGTGTTCTGCATGGGGGTTTGGACTAATCCTGTTACATATCATTTTGATCCTTGGGGGCCCAAAGACATGGAAAGAAGGCTTACATGGCTGACTTGCATGGTTTTGTTTACAAGCAGCAACATATCTTCACAATGTGCTTTCCATTCCACTTGGATGTCTTCACACCCTTTTTTAAGGATACGCAGAGTCCTCAGTATTTCTGTAGTTGCTATACTCCATGCAGTATACACTGTTCAGGAAAGAAAAGGAGGTATTCGGGAAACATTGGCATAATGAAGCCTTAGTTCTTCACTTGTCCACTGGGGAAAAAAAGTAGCACTTGGAGGATTGCAGCAACTTTACCCCAGAGAGCTTTTTGAACACATTTTTTCTTATTCTGTGAAAACTGTTTTCACAATGGAGGTTTGAGTAGACTCTTGCCATACACTGTGGTAGCTGAGAACTTTCCTTACTCATTCTGGAGGTGATATTACTAAACTGAGGCAAAAATGTTTTGGTTTTCATATTTTGAAGGGCAATTTTTTGCACTATTGCCATCAAAACATTATGGTGCCAAGTAAGATAGCACCTTGAGAGAAAAGTTGCTACTGGGCTGCTTGACAAAGAAAGCAGAAAAGCCAAAATTGCTGGAAAAGGATTTTAATTTTAATTTTGCAAAATGATAATGAAACACAAATGAGTTTTTTTTTAAATGAATGCAGGTTTGTCAGCTGAAATTCTCAGAGGTTTTAGTTTTATAATTTAAATGGCCCAGATTTTAGATTAGTGAAACCTTTTTCAATACTTCAGTGCTAGAATGTACTCATGAGATAAAATTGTTTAAACTAATCTTTACAAACAAGAAAAACAGGTAGTGGCTCTAATTTATGTCAATTCACATTTGCACAACTCTTGTCAACTTGAGTGGATTTACTTCAGCTGTCTGAAGAAGGAATCAGATCTTTGAATTTACTCTAAATGTGTAAATTCAATCCACTAGTTCCATTAAGGAGCAAATTCAATTGAGAACATGTGGATTACAGCTGTACTTGAGACAGAGAATTAAAAAGAAATACTTCAAGACAAATAGGATTGAATAACTGAGCGCTTCCTTCAAAGAAGCATTCCGAGGGTTTCTGGAGAGATTTTATTGTGCATTATATCTCTATTCTGAAAGGAATGATGATACCCTAAATAGCGTGACTTCAGTATTGTGCAATGAAATGCTGTAATTTGCTAAATGGTAGAGGACCAGGAGAGCTTATTTTGTTCACTTTATTGTAAAAAGCATAAAGCAGAAGAGTTTTAGCAGTTTAAAAGACAGAAGTCTGACATATTGCAAAATGTTGAATGTGTTCCCCAACAGTTAAACAGTTGTGAAACCTTTAGTAATATGGACATTTTCCCTGTGACAAACGCTGATGTGGTAACACATGAGTAACTCACCCATCTTTAGTGGTACACTTCCATGCCTTGTGCAATTAAGAAGCAGATGGGAAGAGTTTTAAAAGCTATTTGGTTGAATCCAACTGGCACAGTAAGAAGCTTCAATTTAGCTGTGAGCTCTGCAATTATCATGTCTTGCATCAGCTCTCCAATGGGTCACTGTGCATGGTTTTCTCCAGACTGAAGAAGTGCCCCCCTGCTAATTTTTTGCTAGTTGATGTGTGGGTCTAGATCTCCAAAGAAACTTCACTGTTGACCTGATTTTTGGTGCCTCAATGAGAGGGCCAGTGTGCAGCCCACTGAGCCCAGCTCAGACTACCCTCTCGTCTCCATTAGACATGTGAGGATCCGGATGTCCCCAAGGGAATGAACCTGACTCTCAATGGCTGAGCAATTGCTGAAGGGGAAGGAGCACCAGAGAAGTGTTCATAGGGAGCAGGACAGGGCGCCTGCCACCTCTTTTTTGAGGACAGGCTGATGGGAACAGCTTAGGGACATGAGATTCCTCTCTACTGCTCCAAGTGGGGTGCCTCTGTTTTGGAAAGCGGTTAGTCTTACAGACATCTTCATGGACATTTCTAACGACCTAGCCGAAATAAGTCCCAGCTCAAGGTCCTGGCTTCTCATTGTCACAAACCTGTGCTTGCCGTACAGAACAAGGAGAGTACAAGGTACTTCAGTCATGGTTGTGACTTCTCTAGGAAGATGGAGGCTGGGTTCTACATAACAGAATTTATGAGAATTTATGTTTCATGTCAGATCTAGCCCTTTGTCTAGAATAATCTTCTAGAATAATTTTAATTGTCACAACTTATTAGTTGTGAGATATTCCCAGAAGCATTTTTTTTTATGAGAGGGTTTTTTATCCACAGAAGACCTTCATTGCACAGATCTTATTCAGAGAAGTCAGTGTCTGCAGAGAGGTATTTGTTTTTAGTTTATTAAGTATGCTATTTCTGTATAATTTGCAGTTTATTTTCCACCCAAATATACCCACAAATATAATGGCCACTGACCTCTCTAATATAGGTCATAAAAATCTTCCCAAGATGTAGAGAATGTATGACGTGCTGGGAAACAGGAGGAATCTCTTTGCTTCATTCATAACAGATACTACAGAGTTGAGCAATGACTACTTAAAATTATTTTGTACTTTATCAGTAGCGAGGAATAATTTAATACATGACTTTAAAAGCAATGACATTTATGAATATGATGTGGAAAAGCCTTTTGGATGGAGATGCGTCCCTAGCGCCGAGAGACAAAATGCTGGCTAATGCCAGGAGTTTACAGTAGCGTGTTGGTCTGCTCCAGAAAAGAGTGTGAACGTGAAGCACAAGCCTGCAGAGACCATCAGCAAGATAAAACCTGCTTCAATATGGTATGCCATTCGTAAATCCAATTCCTAGACTTAGATTGAAGGACTTATTGAAAACTCTTCCACAAAATAGGATTTGTCTCTAGCAGGTCTGAAGGCACAGACCCCTACTGGGATGCCATCAGGCATGGACCATTCCCAGGGAAGCTAGTGATATTTTGGCAAGAGGCTTCCCAGTGCAGGGCAATGAGGTGGGCCCTGTGTCTCAAGGCAAGCAGTCCCATGTGAAGCCCAGGGGGTAGGAGTGGAAAGCATGAGAGGAAAACTTCCCAGGGCAGCACCTTCGTGCTTCAGAAGCCACAGTCAATGACCCTGGCTGTAGAAACAAAGGCAGGATTAGGTCTCCCTGGGGATGTGGAATGATTTACAGAGCTTCACACACTCATGTGAGGAGGACAACAGTCTCAACAAGAGAAATATTTTTCTTTCATCCCTGCAGATTTTCTTCCTCTAAAATCAACCTAAATGCAAATAGCACTTCTCCCTGATAAGTCTCAGAGTTTGTCTTCAAAATATGACATCATCTTTGCAAAATTTTAACATGAAAATAACTGAGATAGATGAGAGTTTCAATAAACTGTGACATGGTATTGTGCAGGGATACTGCAGGTATCTGTTCTGCATCAGGATGACGGGGGCTAGTGCAGGATTCTTTCTGGGTTTTAGTAAGAAAGGCAGAACTACAAATGTAATAAAATAACTGTGTTAATTGGGTGGAATAAAAAGAAGAGTATAGATAGTGAGAAAATCTTATATCCCTTCAGATGGTGGGAATCCCACTTTCATGCAGCATCAAATGGACCCTGGTTGCATTTTCCCACAGCACACTGTGCAGATCCTGTCCACAGAGGGGCTCCTCCCCCCTCCCATACATTTTATTGTTTGTAGCAACCAACCAAAACCATATACCCTCTCCTGACAGGTGTATTCCGTAACACCCACCAGTGTGCAACACAGGCCAGCATGGGATGTTCCAGCACGTTCCCTTACAGCAGCTACTCATGCTAAATAACATGGACTTCTGAAGTCTAAGTGCAAGGCCCAATAGAGCGGGTGTGTCTTGGCCAAGATCACTTGCTCCTTGAGTACGGTGTCTTCCACAAGGCTCCTAATGCAGTAGCATGTCTACTAGAACAGTACCTAAACAGAAAGGAAAAAATAACTAGCTTTTAATGTAATGAAACATTACTTTGACATAAAATATATCATAGAAAAAAATAATTTTTGCTCAGAAACTGTGTCACACAGGCTCTTCAAAGAGATAGTTGAGAAGCATCTTAATGTCTCAGAGCTTAAGCCTACAGCATGACGAGGGATCAGTCAGAGCTCATGGAAGGATGCGGTTATTCTGCATCACTCAGATTTTTTGGTAGACTTCATAAACTAAATCATAGTCTAACTAAACTTCCTGTGGCCTCTCTGATCATTCATCAATCCATGCTCCATTTCAACAACAAGGTAATTGCTAATAATACCCAAAGAAATATTTCATTGTACACCAGGTTAGTAAGTTGAACAAGTCTTTCTGACCCTGAAATAGACCAGTCTATGAGAGCTTTTCTTGTGCTGCAGGAGAGGAGCTCACCAAGCAGCACACCCCCTTAAAAAAACTGAAGCAAACAGCAATGAGAGATGAGCCTATATTTTGCCCTGTAAAGATCCAGAGTTACTATCAGAAGATATTTTCGCAAAGTAAAAAGTTAGAGCCTTAGATAGGAGCTAGGTGAGTGTCCCGAGGCAGAGCTGGTGCATGTACAGCCCATGCAGTTGTATGGGAGCATGCATTCGTTAGCTTTATTATGTCACCAATTTCTTACCTTGCAGAATGTGCTTTGTGACCAGGTCTTGCAGCACAAACCTATTCCATTTTCAATACCACGAGGACAGTCTTATCTCCAGCAATTTCATCTGGCATTATGTGAATCAGAGCATGACACTGATTGTCTCATGGCCTCTAGTTAGGTATTAAAGTAACAAAAATATTTTTTTTCCTTTAACAAAGGGCAAGAGACAATCCAGCAATTACAGATTTTATTCTCCAAAGGGCCAAATATTATTTGAAGAATTTTGGGTGATAAAATGCCTTTAAACTTGCATCTCTTCAGGTTGACAGGCTTCTTTTGAGATGTTGATGACACTCTTGAATCCAGCCTGGTGGTGCTGCATTCAGCCCCTAAGCCTTGCAGTTAACGCCGCACATTTCATAGGTAAACATAAGCTTCAGACTGAACAGTGTTACTCTAGAGCAGAATATCCACAAAGCTGGCAGTTTTTGTCAACAGCTTCATACAAAAGACAAGTTCAGAGCCCAAATCAAATAGCAGAAATAGGTATGATGTTCCAGCATGTCAAAAGATGCCCATGAGATATATGTATGCAAGGGAAAAGAGAGAAAGTAGGAAAGACCATTTGGAAGCCCATCAGTGTTTTAGTTTTGCTACAAGAGATTCTGAATTTTCCATGCTTAATGCTATTCTGGGATACTGTGGTGAAGGGGAAGTCTGTCAGATTAGACAGGAATTGATGGGTATGAGAAAGCTCCTTTTCAAAACAAGATTGGAACAAAAAAAATCAAGAAATTAAAAATTATCGACATATTTTCCTGACTGCTTCCCTGTTTCCAACATACCAAGTACAGCAATTCAGATTTTTTAAAAGTGTCTCCCAAGGCTAGATTTGCTCTGTCAGCTCTATTGTGGCTCTGCCCTGAGGGTAGTCCTCCTTTAAAGAAAAACTTAGGCACAAGGTATTTGTCACAGCAAAAAGCTTCTGTCCAGGAGCACATTTAGCTTTTTGGAGACTTTAATTACCTTATTTAGATAGGATAATACATCTCTGGGAACACCACAGGGTTTGGTAACCCTGTCACATGCAGGATGGCATGAAAACAAATACCCTGAATTTGATGATGTTAGCTTTTGCTCTTCTGTCCCTAGAGTGCCTGCTGAAGTAATCATCAGCATCAGCCACTTGCTGGGGATGGGAGATTTTCTGCTGTTCGCAGGTGTGGCCCAAGTCCCTTCCCCTGGTGCTTTTGAATCTCAAATGCCTGTTGGGAATTCCTGAATGCCCAGAGGGTTGGACTGAAAAGAAGAAAGAATGAGGTGAAAACCGTTATCTCTCTGCCCTCCTTACCAGTCTGAAATGAGGTCAGTACAGCAATAATTTACTGCTATTTCAGACCTGCCAAATCAATTTCTCTGTTGCTTCTACTGGTAACTGCACAGATTTCCAGACAAACCCCCACTGTGGAAGAGGCCAGCACTGTACAGACATGTCAGACATGCTGAGGACTTGACAAAGCATCAGTCTAGTAGCCTGGGGCAGTGCTTCCTGATGCCCCAAAAGCTGCTACAGAGGCTTTCCCCCAGCTTCTAAAGATGGGCAAAATGTGATGCCTAGTCCAGCAGCTGCTAGGAAAGCGCTCATTCTTTCTCCTGTTATTGGGTATAGGCAGCAAGCCTTCAGCAGCAGGGTGGCTGCCCCGTGCTGGACACAGGCATTTCCAGATGGCTCCTAATGGACCCACTGCAGGGCACAGCTGGGCCCGTCAGGGAGGCTGTTGGAACCGCTGGAAAACATGTTTAAGAAAGAGCAAAACACCACATTGCAGAGAGAGCAGTGAAGAAAAATATTTGTGAGAAACAGTCCTATGAACACCAAAGTGACAGAAGAAGGGAAGGAGGTGGTCTAAACACCAGAGCAGATTCCCCTGCTGCCCATGGAGAGGACTATGGTGGAGCAGGTTTATTCCAAAGGACTGCACCCCATGGAGGCGACCCGTGCTCCCCCAGGGGAAAAGGGTGAGGATGAAGGAGCAGCAGACAGGAGCTGTTGTGGACTGACCACAACCCCCAGCCCCATCACCCTGCACTGCTCAGGTAGGGGAGGAGGTAGAGATGCTGGGAGTGCAGGAGTGAAGCTGAACCTCAGAAAAATGGGGAGAGTGCAGGGAGATGTTTCATTTTTTTTTGTCTTTCTTTCTCACCATCCTACTCTGTGTTAATTGGCAATAAATTAAATTAATTTTCCCCCAGTGGGGTCTGTTTTGCCCATGATGGTAGTTGGTAAGTGATTTCCCTGTCTTTATCCTACCTCATGAGCCCACCTATTTGCTTCCCCTGTCCAGTTGAGAAGGGGGAGTCAGAGCAGCTAGGTGGGTGTCTGGCAGATGGCCAATGTCAACCCACCACACTCCTTTACCAGATCCTTTCATTGTATTCTTTATATATACCAGGCATCTGGTGCTGATACAGGAAAAAAAGATCATTTTAAAATCACTTAAAATGCAAAGTTCCTCTATTGCCTCCATCCCGACCCCATCACAATTTGTATAAAACACGTAGAAGGACTACAGCAAGCCAGGAAAACAGATTATCAAAGCATGACAAGCATCAAAACAGATTATCACAGTGTATCAAAGCAGTCTGGGATTTGCAAGGCCCTCAGCCCCGATGAAAGTGCTTAATTCAGACAGTTTTTTTGAAGGTTAATGGATTCTTCACCGCTCGCCACCCCTTTCACTTTGCTTCACACAGATGGCTCATTTTGATCTTTGCTTGAGATCTTCTGCAGCACTAGGTGAAGTCCCACCTGCCAGCCAGCTCTGCTCACAACCAGCATTGTGCTCCAGGGTGGAGCATGGTCTTTAGTCTGACTGAACTTGTTAAACATCTGCTGGGAGACTTGAAATCAGAAATGTTCTGTTCTCTGAGGCCTGTAAATGGGAACAAAACCTGCAAGACAACTGTTTCCCTATGAGGGAAAGAACAAAAAGGTGGTAAAAAAAGGCTTTGTTTTCTTCCTAGTAAATATTGCATGAAGGGATGTTTTCTTTAATGTAACCTTTAGTTCCAGTGTGCAGTGATGTTTTACTCAGCTAGCAGCTTTTATAGTTTTTGGTTTTGTTTTATAAATGGCAGGGATGCACTTGGGAGGATGGTGGGAGACTGACAGTAACTTCAGCCTGGAGAAAATAAAATGGTTTGCCTGGGAGAGGTGCTCCAGAATTGCACGGTGCTACTGTTTAAGTAGGGTGACCATCACATCATTGTCAGGGCATTAACAAGGGGGTATTAAAAAGCAAACAAAAAAGTGTGGCTCTTGCTTCTCAATGTGAAACTCCAAACGTCTTTCTATTTAAGGCTTTGCATGGGTCCATTACTGAGCAGCCAGAGATGCGGGCGTTTGCTGAAGTCCAATGTCTTAGCAAACCATAGACTTGAAGCAGGCTGAACATACAAACTCGTATCAAAAACTGGCTGGTCCTTGTGTACCCCCTCAGGTCTTTCATAAGGAAGTAAGTGGTAGTGATAAACTGAAAATAAATGGGGGACCATTCAAACAATCTTCCCATTGTGGACAAGCCATAGCTCATTCATCACCTTGATGCCTCTGTGATTTCATCAGAGATTTTTGATAGACATTTCAGTACTTTCTCAGATGGGCCTACTCATCTTGAGATAATGTCTAACACCTTATTTAATTTAGTTTTCCAGAGAGCAATAACATATAATCCTGAGCTGAGAAAGGAAGCTATAATTAGATAATCTGCTGATGTCATGGGCTGTCATGAACAGTGGAAAACTACAATTAAATTATAGCCATCGGCTCTCACTGCAGCCTGGAATTGATGGCCGTTTCCATGTGTAATTAATATGACTATTCTTATTTAGAAACCTTGGGCCAGGACCATGGCAGTTACAAATTGGTGTTTCCTTCTGGACAGAAGGAAAGATCTGGCTAGTCAGACTTTGGTGTCTTATTCTGGGAACAGTGATGATGCATCAACCCTTAAAAAAGACAGCCAAGTGGTATTGGTTACAGAAAGACACATGGCCCTGTAAAATTACCATTGTTCACCTTGATACTGTGTTCCCCAGACCTTGTGCACATTTGTGCCTGCTTGTGTCTTTGCTCCCAGTACTCAAGCCTCCCTTTCAATGGTAACATTGAGCCCACCTCTGAAGACTTTCAGAAAGGTGAACACAAATGTCGACTGGTCTCTTCATTCCCATACAAAGCTACAATTCCTATGCAACCTCCATTTTATTTTTTCCAAGGTCCTCCTGTTTCTCTTCAGTGTGTGATGCTTATACAGCCATACTGAGTTGCTATTCATTTCATATTTTACACCAATAAATGAGGAAAATCACAACTGTTTAGCATGATTTGAGACAGTGAGAATTCACTAATCATACTATAGCTTGGTAGAAACAGCAAATGCTCAGGACCTTTGAAAATCTGACCTTTTTCTCCTCGATAGTCTGTTCGTGCAAGGGCATTGAGCAACTGATCAGATCACATTTTAAGTAAGCCAGACTCATTGCCAAAACCAATAACTGTAGAAGAACGGTACCCTGTTTTATATCCAACACATTAACAAATTTTACCAGAAAAAGCAAAATAAACTTTTTGCAGCCTCAAGTAAATAAGTTGAATTTTCACAAAGTCACCAAATCCTTTTTTCTCTGATTTCTTTTTAATGAATTCTGGAGTCTTTTTCCTACCTAGCCACAGCCTGTAATTTCTCTCCATGGATTTCCTAGCAGAACTGTGCTGTTGGCCATGCCCTGCCAGGTTACCAGTGCAATGCACTGGCTGCTTCTCATGCAGGGACAGAAGATTTGTGCAGCCAAAGAGGGTAAAAAATTGCTGAGAAGATTCCTGGCCTTTCCAGTTCTCCTCCAGCATGTGTAACATCCCTGCACCAGTGCACTCTATTGCACTGCTTCATGGAAAAATTGATCATTTTCCTGGGTGTAATATTCTCTCATTCAAAAATACCCTTTGGGCAAAGATGAACTTTCATAGAGTAAAGAATTTAATTTTCTTAATGGGATGGTTTAAACTCTTTTTTTTTTGGGGGGGGGGGGGAGGGAAACTGGCTGTGAATATCATGTTTAGTCTTTTCCTTTCTTTTTGAAATGACTTTGTCATTTCTGAATATGTTGAATCCTATGCTGGGAGGATGGGAAAGAGAAGACAGAGTAAAGTGAAACATTTTACCTTACCTACCTCCTACCTAGCCTTTTCCTCAAATATTTATTTCATCAAAATTTTCCTGCGTTGTTTTGTTCTGCTTCAGAATGAAAACAAACTTCAAACTTGTGACATTTCCTGTAAAACGAATATTCTGGTTGCCACCTTGCACTAATATTTACTTGTCTCAAATGCTAAATAAAACCTTTGAAATATCCAGGGGCACTAAAATATAGAAAACAGGTTGAGGTTAAAACAGGCTCCTGTCCTTTGCTGGTCCTCTTGCATTGTAAATCCATCCTTCCAAATAAGAGAGAAGGAAGTAATCAGCATCATGCAGTGTTTTTGGCATTTAATTGATGAGGTGAAGGAATGAAGGAATGATGCATCTGTCTCCACACAGATTTCTGAGTTTTGTGTAACGCTGGCAGAGACAAAGGATATTTCTGGGGCAAGGAGTGCTGGACACAGCTGATGTTTCTATTAAATATTGTTTCACCTGATGACACAAACTACAAATGTTATGAAATGTCCCCCCAGGTAATTTTGATGAAAGAAGTTTGTTCATACAAACAACACATCTATCAGAAAAGTAATAAATGAAGGGCACAATGTCATTAAGCAGTGTTTTCATATTGGTATTATAAGGAGTTTGCAACAGGATCTAAACAAAGCCATTAGTCACTGATGGAACCATTAGTAGAAATAACATCACTTGAAGTCCTTTTAGCATTTTTGGGTACATAGATAATAAGAGACTTCAAAATGAGCTTTAAAAGTTCATTTCCAGTCAGATAAACTCTCCTACAACTAGCTAATACCTTAAATGGCAGACTTTTTCATTTTCCAGACTTGGAACAGCAGCTGACCCTTGCTAAAGCAAAACTGAGCTTAGCAAAGGCAGGGAACTGGTAAGCACAGATGTACTGCAAACATAGGAACTTCTCAGTGAATTTCAACTTCACCATCTTTTCTTTGGCTTCATTTGATTGATTAAGACAACTTCAAATCACAGAATAAAATTAACTTCATTCATATATCACTTTGTACCATGATCAGAATTTTTCAAAATGACATACTTTAGGTTAAAGGCATGAGTTGGTTAGGAGAGGACTGTTTCTTCAGTCCTGAAGAGCTTGGTTTACCTTATATCCTTCCATGTTCTCAGATCAGTTGCAATTTGAAGTAGCGATTATACTTGGGAGGAAGTGTCATTTTAGTTTCTTCAGATCAACGATAAAATCTGTCATTGATTACCAAAGGATAAACCAAACAGATAAAAGCAACCAAGTAGCTGCTCATCAGAGTTCTACCTGTTTCTGCAAAGGACTTGTATGTCCTCCGTAGCTCAAATGGGATGGTGACAAAAAAGGCAACGTAACACTGGCCTGACTGCAAATCCTCACTTACCGCTTATTCTATTTATTCTATGGCCCAGAGAAGTTAGGAAAATAGGATAATTTCCAGAGACCATAATTCTGTCAGCAGATTAGAACATTTTGCATTATACCACAACATAATCACAACTGCACCCAAAGAGTCTCTCACCTACTCTCGCACCAAGGAGAAAGCTTCTGAACACATCTCATCCCTTGATCCTAACAAATAAATCAAAGCATGTAAATTATGCTTCAGGAGGAAAAAGATCGGAAAAGGGGCAAAACGGACCAAAAAAGAGCTTTATCAGACTCATGCTTTCCCCGCAATTTCCTCCATGAAATTGAAAGATAAAAAGAAACCAGCTGGTTTTAATTAAGTGTTTTAGTAAACACAGCTTTTAAAACTAATTTCTTCAGCTCTCTTTTTTGGTGAAATATTACAATGAGAGCCAGACTGTAAAACCTAAACACATCTAAAAGAAGTAAGCCATGACCAAGTATATAACAGAGAGGATGGTCACGCTGCAGCCCATGGACATAAGCTGACTTGTGCAAGGCCGGGAAGGAGTGAGAGCTGATGTGCTGGGAGCAAAGCACTGCCACAGCCACCCACTCCCAGGCACTCACTGACCCTCACCGGGGGTTTGGGTCTCTGCCTGCCGCCATGGCACATCACCCCCGAGTGCAACCACCACTGAGTTCGGTGTGGTGGGTCAGGCAGCAACTGGAACCAATGGGCCATATCACAGAGTGTTTCCATTGCTTGAGATGACACTATGACTTTTTATTCTATTCTGGCAACAGATGATGCACAAGCATTTGCTGTGAATCAGTCAGCCTTCATTGGATTTGAGCGCTTTGCATAACTCAGGCTCCTTTTAGAGTGGAAAATTATTGTCTTTCATGCTCTTGCTCTAACTCACGTCTGCATTTAAATAACCTTAATGAAACTAGTAACAGAGTTGCTGAGGACTGAATACGTCATTGAGTGAATAATTGGGCGTAAGTTTCCACCAAGCTGATTGCAGTGGTCAGTCATTCAATTATCAGATCACACTTTTACCATCCAAAATGAAGGAACCCTTCAAACAGCAACAGACAGATGAGTTAAGGGGAAAAAAAGACCATCAAGTAGCAAAATCACAATTTTGCACTGAAGTAGCTATTATAATATTTGTAACGCATGGAATTAAACTGTCATTTATTATATTAGATAGTCAGATTGGCCATAGTTTGCAATGTGGCTGTTTAGAGTGTGTATATAATAATCACAGGTTGTGTATCATACGCACACAAGTAAGAGCGATAGGTTTTGCACCAGGGACATCTGAAATCTGTGTAGTCATTTATTACTTAGGCTTGAGCAGAGCTGAACTGTCATCTCATGATTTCAGGGAGTACTGTAGGTCCAGAGAGGCTTTGAGGTCTCTGTGGTGTGGACTTGATGGCTTTTCCATGGTGAGCATGAGAAGGCAGTGTACTTCCAGGGACCTTTTCCATCTGGGGTCCTGCTGGATCTGGCCCTTGTTCAAGCCCTTCTCTGAACTAAGCTGGCACACCTTATTGCAACGTCAAGTTTCAATGGTGAATGGTCTTCTCTGTAATTTCTCTGCCAGGTTTAGGAGGGTGACAAAAAAGAATGTGTTGAGGACAGCAAGGCTAAGACTAGCACAGTTTGCAGTGTGGGGTTGGTAGAGATGACATGACTGGGTTTGGTGAGCTGAGCACTCATTTTGCTGAAGCAAGCCTCTCAGCACAGCAGGTCTTCTTTCTTCCCCTGGTGAGAGCCAATCTGGAGCACTGAGTCCAGTTTAGGCTCCCCAGCATGAGAAAGACATTGCCACACTGGAGGGAGTCCAGTGGAGGGCACCAGGATAGGCGGGCATTGCAGCACATGAAGAGTAAGGGGAGGTGGGGAAGCTCCCAGACATTGTAAGAGCTGGTGATGACAAGAGCTTACTGCTCTCTTCAGCTACCTACTCAGAGGAGATACAGTGGAAGGAACCGGACTCTTCCCAGAGGTGACGTGACCGGACTAGAAGTGACTGATACAAGCTGCAACGTGTGAAATTTGCAAGGCAGTTACAAATGCATCTCTAATCACAGGGCCCAAGTCTGGGTATAACAAGGAAAGAAGGAATGAGCATGTACTTCACTTATTGTTCTACTTAGAAAACAGAGCACAGTGATGAAAAAATGGGAAACGGTGCTCAACTGTAGTATAAATACCAACTATCTGGCTTTTCTTCTTCTCATGACAATGCTTTGGAAACCATGCCAATATATTAGCAATTGAAATAGCATTAACATTGCAAAAACAGGGTTTATTAAAACCGCTCACAGGCATCCCAGCTGTACTGCGTCAGTCAACCAAAAGTATAACTTGGTAAAGTAAAACACACTCTGAGCAATGGGACCCAACACGTCAAGCAAGACAATCTCTCTGCCTATGGAGACATGGGTCTGAGGGTGGATGTCTCTCCTTTACTTCCACAGCAGCATGCAGGAACAGGAGATATAGGGGCAAGAAACGCAGGCCCAACAAACTGTAGGAGGACACAGGAAAGCTATCAGAACCATCTAGACTGCAGAGGTCTACTTGAGAACCGGTCTTCAGATAAAACCTGTGCTCCAGGCTACACTTTTAGCCCAGTAAATCAGGACTCCAAGCATGCAAGCCCAGTTCAGAGTGTGTGTCTGTGATAGAGAGATGCTGGTCTACACCAGGACTGTGTACCCATCTTGAGGGAGTGAGTAGATCTGCCCATGGGAGACTATTGGAGACAGGGAGACCTTGATTTCTTTCCCTGAATGCTGTGTGGGGTGTAGCAGCATGGATCGCTTGGCAGAGACAGGCTGGTTACCAGCCCCATACACAGCTGCTCTGAAAACTTCTGCTGTGCAAGTAGAAGAGGAATCATCTTCCCTTCACACAACTCTTCTGTTTGGCAAGCCTCATTGTTGGAAAAGGTACCAACAGCATTAGCCTTTTTTCCCTAGGCTTTCATGCTCAATTATTAAAATGTCTTGAGCCACACTGAATAATCAATTCAGACTTTTTCTGTGTCATGAGGGAGGGCAGTTGTTGCCTTGGAATGACTGTGGATAGCTTCTAAAAAACAGGGTCTGAGCAACGAGGATGTTTCTGAGCCTGGTCAGTAGCATGCAGCAGCCAGAGGTGGCTGATATTTCTGCCCATGCTTTTCTTTGCATCTGTTTGAAGCAGGACTATCATGCTGAAGAAAAAGGTCCTGGCAATGGCAAAGGCTTCCTCTCATCCTAACAAAAAACAGCCTCAGGTGACCCTTCACAGTCAAGGTAGAGAGGAGTTTTATAAAGCCTAGAAGTTTTTCTTTGTTGTCTTTAGCTTCAGAATGATTTCAGCTTTTGAAGTAAGCCTGATATCAATACTAGTATATGTTTGATTCTGAAGACTGAAGTGGTTCAGATGTGCTTTCCCCTGTGCTTATGAACACCCAGCATTGCTATCCCAGTTACAGCAAAGCAAACCTTGTAGGAGGTAGAAAATCAAGTGAGTTTTACCAAGCCAGAGGCCAGGCAGTGTGGGCTTCCTCAGAAATCAGCCAACGGTGCTGGAGAAGTTCTCTTGACAAGTCATTGCTCTCTCCCACCTTCCAGAAAACACTCCCTTCAACCTACATTTTGCCTGCCCCTTCCTCTTGCCTCTGCTGGACTTCTAGCCACCTCTTGCTGCTGCCATACTGCTTGGAGCATGTGCTGTGCTCATTGTCACATGTTAGATCCTTTGAATGGCTCCTGCTGACTCTGCAGCCCTCCAGTGACAGCTGCAGTGATGGATACAGTGTCCTGTGATCCTGACTGGCAGCAGGATAATTCCCTGGGAAATGGATCTCCTTTAGAAGCCAGTTCAGGAAAAAAAATGTGTGCTCCTCTGCCCCCGTAAATACTTTGTCTGTGCCTGTTTCCTCATGTACAAAGCCAGCACATAGATTCAGGTGGCCATCACTACAAATATTTTCTGGGGAGCTGCTCAAACTGCAGCAGCAGCCTTTGCTGCATGGGAAGAAGCAAAGAGATGCATTTGCAGCAACACAATGGGTTCCAGGTTTTGATTCCTTGCAGCTGTCCAGTTTAGTTTGCTCTTCACCATTCTTTTGAGGCAATCTTTGCAAAGGAGGAAAATGATGACGTTTCCGTAGCATCTCTGATTGCCAGGGAGTATCTGTGAGTTGTCCTTCAGCCCCGCAGGGCAGGGTGATTAGCAAAAATCAAAACAAAACTTTAAATATGATGTGATCCCATGGTGAATATAATGAAGTTCAGAATCAGCCAATTTGAAGGCCAACACCAAAAGTCCTTGTACGAGGTGGGAAGGTATTTGCTGAACAATAGCACTGATGAAGAACACCTCAGAAAACAATAAATATCCGCATGGTGCAACAGCAGCAGATGAGGCACGTACCCTGGGTGAACATCATTATCAAACATTGCACCGAGATGGAGTTATTTCCTCCCATTCACTGCTGATGAGATTGCACATAATTGCTTTTTGGCTCAGGCCCTGAGCAGAGGATTCAGGAACAGGACACTCTGATGCTGAGAGGCTTGAGAAATCAATCAGCTAAGGATCTTTCCACTTAGCTTAACATCTACAAGGCCAAATACTCATTCAGGCAACACTTTCACCAATTTAACTGGTGTGTTTTGCTTGGAAGAGGCTTTTAGCATGCAGGAGAGACAGCCCACTGAAGCTAGGGGACATCCCAGTGCTTCGTGAGGACTTTACAATGAAGAAAGAATGAGCCCCCAGGACTTTTGTCTGTTAGAAATGAGAAAATAATGATACCTTCCTCCATCAAGGCAAGTGTTTGCCAACAGCTTCTGGTCTGAAATCTGACTTCAAAGTCAAAGGCCTTGACAAAAGCAAATTCTTCCTGTTGGAGTAGCTTTTTTAGCCCACTTTGCCTTTGGCAAACGGACCAGGTTTGGGGTTTTGTTTCTGAAAAGTGAGTTTGAGAGCGTCTTTGTTGTGTAGGAGCTGGGCAAACACTCTCTGATCCTTGCAAAATATTTCCTGCAGGTCTTGCCTGCAGGGTGGTGAAAGTAATACTCAGGAGGCTTCTCACTGAAAGCTAAATACTTTTCCATTGGTGAGTGGAAGTACATTTACAGGAGGAGGCGAATGCTGTGTATTGTTTCCGTACACAGTGTTTCTGCACACAGCTGATGCCTGACCTCATGCCACCAGCTACTGAGCACGGATGTGCCGAAGTCTGTGAGCTCTCACCAGCTGTGCCTTTCCACATTAGAAGGGGCTTGCCAGGATGAGGGGCCAAAATACAGCCTTCGAGCAAATGTTGAAGTTCAGGACTAGCAAGCATGAGAGGAAAAATAGCCCCTGAAAAGATTTTTGGTTTTTATTGAAATCTAAGGAAACTGAACTCCATGGAAATACTAGTGAAATCTATACATAGAACACAGCAGGGAGGTGGTAGATGCCCTGTCCCTGAAAAGATTCAAGGCCAGGTTGGATGAGGCTCTGGGCAACCTGATCTAGTGGAAGATGTCCCTGCTTACTGCAGGGGGGTTGGACGAGATGACCTCCATGGTCCCTTCCAACTCAAACTATTTTATGATTCTATGATTCAAGGACTCTCTGATTTTTCTCAATACATTTGAAAGTTGCATTCAGACCAGACTCATCGTTCTATATATGCATTGCATACTGATGCACAAAGTAAATTGCTGAGCCACACTGCTGAGAGCAGGATGCTAATGCTCAACCTGAATAATAGCAACAGGTCACACTTTTAATGTAGTGCCATAGTCAATTGGTTCCTATACTGTGGGCCATAAGTCAGCCGGTACATATTAAGTTGGATACCATCTACTTCACCTCCATTCTGCTTTCAGGGACAAACTTGAAAATAAGGGAATCTTTTGGCTGATGATAAGTATTAATGGTTGAGACCAACCCACTGCAGGAGGCATGTGACCATTCCTAACTTTCCCAAGTACTCCCATTGCGCACATAAACTATATGCTAATAGTCAGGGAGACAGAGTTTACACATATGATGGCTCTCATCTAGGTTTGTCCTTCCCTATGGTAGGTTGGCTGTGGGGGGGAGCAAAGCATTCTTTGACCGTGACAGAGGCTTGCTCTGAATGCAGCTTTGAAAGTTATGCTGAAAAAACAGATCTACAAATCCTCAGCGCAGGACCAGCTGCTTGGTGAAAGCCTTAGAAGAGAGGCAGGCTGGATGTGTGAACTCCTGGTACAAAAACGTCTTTCAGTACAACTGGCTGTAAGAGTTTGGAAGGTAATAAAGAGTTTAGAAATAGTATATGACAGAGTGTTTTTATGGAGATTTTTCACAGCTGTGTTGGTGGAGGAACCAGTAACAGAAAGGGTGAAGAATATCTGACATATGAATCTATAGATATATAAAAAAAAGAACAGGGCACTATTACTGGAATGTTTTTTGAGGTCATATGAGAAAGATCAGTACATATGACTTGCAAATGATAGGCAACATGATTCCCCCCACCACACCCCCATGTTTTCTTTGGTTATATTTTTAAAAGTTACCAGTGTATTCTCAGATGATTGAAAGTTAAAGTCTTAATGCATTAAACAGTGCATGTTGACCAGGGTAGAGATAGGAGTTTTGGTTTTCAAACTTTTTTTTCAGAGCTCAGCTGTGCTGGTTTTCCCAATCTGATTGGCACAGTCTGTGCTGAGGCGTTCCACAGTGACCAGTTCCACACTTGGGAAATGTTAACCCAAAGCCTTTGTCTTTTCTGGTTTACAAAGATAAATGTACACTGACCAGCTTGAAGTGGATAGGCAAGAAAATGCAAGATGTTAAAACACCCCTTTAAAAAAAAATCACAAATATTCTGCAATGGTTATAATCAAGTATCTCAAATGCCCCCACAGAAAATCTGTTCAGTGCAACATCAGCTGACAAGAGAAGTGGGCACTACCGAAAAACAGTCTGATCCCTGCAGTGCTATATTTTAGCAAAGAAAAGCCTTTTACCTTGGGTTTAGAGATTAAGGTCTTGACAAGCAGAAACTGTTCATTTTTTATTATGGTTCTGTGGCTCAGAACAAGGGACATCCTCTCAGTGTTTTAAACTATCCACAAAATGTCACAGCAATGCTCTACTTTGCGCATGTTAATGGTAGGCTAAAACTGGATTGCCACAAGAAGGAAATGGCAGGCTTGGTTTTACAGAGTAATTATTCTCAATTAGATAAAACATTCTGCCCAAACATAGCGTGCAGATTCAAGGAGGGGAAAAAGGTACAAGGGATCTTTCCTTTTCCACTTTAACACTGGTCAGTCCTAATAGGGAATGAAATTCTGCAGAAACCTGTAATTTCCCTAAAAGCTCCCAGACTGAAAATGCATCTAGTACCAATGTCTTCATGTTTTCTTTGTGTACTTGGTACAGCAAGGAGACACAGAAATGACAGCGGAGATTTTTGTCCCTAACTCGTTGCTTAATCATTTAAGTAGATGCACCAGCTTCTGTATTTTATTCAAAGCTTGAGGTCATTTATAGTATCATGGGTATGACAACATAATAAGTTGGAATTTTCTGCAGACACAAAGCACTCCATCAGGCCGTGGCTGTTGCTGCTGTAGAGGTAAGACTTTTTCACAGTCAAAATGTATTACCAGCTCTGGCACCATGAACCTTTAGGCATGGAAAGTCACCGGCTGATCTACATCAACCTTCCTCTTGTCTGACTTTGTAAACAGTTTTTAATTATTATAATTAAAAGTCTGTCAAAAATGTGTTTCATAAAGACAACACTTACAGCATTTATATCTAGTGAAGGATATCTGAAGTGAAAGAGAAAAAAAATTCTCACATTTTAATAATAGCAACAGAAGTTCAAATCACTTCATCTTGGGAATTGTCTCATAAAAAAGCCATCAGAAGGGCTTGATTTTAACCTCTTTGAACCTTCCCAGCTTCTACTCTCCTGCTTTTTCTGAAGGTCCTGGTATTTGGAAGCAGCATTGTCCCTGCCTACTCCAGCAGCAAACACAGGCTTGCACACTCTTCCAAATGCCTGTGTAGAAGCTACTCCCTGCAGGGGAAAAAATGAATATTTTTAATATTGCAAAACGATTTGTGAAAGAAAATAATTCCCTTCCTCTTTCTGTGTGATTAGAGTTAGAGATTTTATTATTAGCTGATGGCTCTCTGGAGACTCTTGTGCTGTATTTTGCAGCATTTGGGGAATGGATATAAAGCACTCCCTTAAGCAACCAGTGCTATTGCTCTATGAGGAATCTGTACAGCCATCAAACATGTCCTAAGGCTTTCAAATTGTTCTTTTCTTGTGCTCCATTCAATGCTTTTCACTCAAAGAGGTAAGGAGAAACTCTGATCCCTGAACTAAGACTGAGCACACAAATCTGAAGCCAGAGTATTTCACAGTATTCAAGGGCTGAGACCCTTTGCTCCTCCCCTGCTCTCACAGGACTGTTTCTTGCACCCCAATTTTGGGTGCAGATGGTGCCATTGGGTGGGTGCTGCAGCAGGGTGCCTGCAGGAACAACACGGCGCCGGGCAGCACTCCTGTTTCTCCCGCAATTATGCAGCAGGCACAGCACTCCCAGGGAGAGAGCTGCCAGGCGAGAGAAGGAGGGCTGCGACAGGCAGGATTTCTCACTATTCCATGCTAACCAGCCAGAGTTGGGATTTAATTTTGTACAGTGGACATATGGGACTCGGAGCAGCATCCACCTTATTGCTGCCTGCTCTCTGGCACCAGACAGCTACAGCTTCAATCCAAGAAAAGCTGCAACCGAACATCTGAGGTCCTCGTTTTCTTTTTCAGGTCGGTCCCCTCAGCTTTCAAACTGGAATGTGGGGATTTACCCAAGTGTTTCTTATGTCTTTTAATGAGAGATGTTCAGGCAAGAAAGCATCCGCTTCTCCTGGGCATGTGTATATTTTAGAACTGCAGAGCAAGCGGTGGTGGTTATAATGTGCCTGTTGTCAGACAATGACTCTGCTCAGTCCTCAAACAAAACAGAGACAGTAGTAAATATTGCATCAGATAAACATAGGGAAAGTGTGCAGCTTGCTGCAGGGTTGATTTTGGGAAAGTGATAGGTGAAAAGCTGAATTAAATGTTTTTTCTCACCCAGACGAAAAAACATGTAGAGGGAGGAGTGGAAAGTCGTGCTGTTTGTTGTGACCACAAGGCATTTCTCAGAAGTAGACACTCGGGAAAAGCAGGACTGGAATCCGACTACGTCATGAGCCACCAGTCTGAGACTGCTCCCAGGCGGGGGACACAGACCTCCTTGTCCCACCAACTGCAAGTCTCTGGTGTGATGCAGATTCTGTCGCTCATTCTAGAAGAGCTATGCAGAGATCTGGTAAATTCAAGCTAAAATATTTTTCAAGATTACCTAAATTTATCTCCCAGACCCATTTGCTTTATATGACCATAATGAGACCTTGAAACCCCACTGAGTGGTGCAATCAAGGCCTGGAAATGGTGTTATCATCGTGTCACCCAGGCCTTCTAAAGTATTCTGTCAAGTCTTACATTGTTTTTTGGGAAGCAAAAATCATCTCCGTATAGGTTTTTCTGCTTTCTTGATATTTAGCCATCACTAAATTTTGATTTCTTTCATTTCAGTCCATTTAATTTAGGCGTTTGTAACTTGAAGTGATTTCTGAATTAGGAAATCACAAATTCCTGCCAGATTAAAAATTTTAAATTCCTCATAAGAAGTAAAATAAATTAAAAGGACTTGTCAGAAGTTTCTGCATAAATGCACATGAATTGTGTATTAACACACACTGGACTTACATTGGAAGTTTAATCATCTTCATTGAACCTATAGGTGAAATGAGTAACATGTAATTTTCCCTATTATTTTAGAGCATTTCAACAAGATGTAACAGATGTAATACAAGTTGGTATCACAGACATCTTCTGGTATCTATGGTACCAACAAATGAACACAAATTACTTTTATACAAATGTATAAATGCAGTAAGCGCTATTTAAACTACCTGATGCCATGAAGATGGGAAAGGAAAGTAAATATAAGGAAAAAAAACCTATTGTGAGGTAGTCTTCACATGTTCTAAAATTCCTTCTGAAAAAAAATATTTTTAAGACAATATTCTACAGTTAAGAAGAAAAAAGGAAATCCAGTTATGAGATGTCAATGACTACCCACTCTGGTAACATGAGTCAAATGAAACTAATAAATCTGCCATGTAATAATTTATTGCAAATGTGTTTTATGGTAGACTGCATATGAACAAAGACAAACATAGGGTAGAATATAGTTGACAGGGAGAAAAAGAGATCTACTGTCCTCTTAACCAATGAATTTATGAAATTTCATTATATTTAAATTGTTGGGTTTGTAGCTTAGAAAATGAAAGTGAGGGAAGATCAATAACTCTAGTGTCAGCTCCTAGTAATACTGAATTTAGTAGGTCTAAGGCCCATACAGTTGTCTAGCTACCTATTCAAATCTCATTTTAAAAGTCAGATTTCTGTTCTTATTTAGCATGGAACTGGGACCATAATTAGGGACTCTCTACTGGTATTAGCATTTTGCCCCCTGGCCCTAACCAGCACAGGTCACACACCCTCCTATAGCTCTTTATAGTAGTTTCCAGATCTAGTTCTTGTAGAAATCCCATTGCAGAGTTTGTGATTGGAGTTGCATTCTTTTTTTTTCTTTTAATGAAATTGGTAAAACTTCCCAACTCTGATGATCTCTGTATGGATAGTGATGCCACTGGGAGGGAGCCAGCCTCTGCCACACGGATCTGAGGGAGACCCTCCCAGCATTAATTCCTACCCAGAAAGGTGGAATCTATCCCATAGAACTACATTTTCCTAAAATGTAACTGCCTAGTCTGACAGAGACATCTGAGCTTCCTCTCTAACCAGTGAAGGAAGAGCAACACTTCAGGGGAGGTCAGATATATCTTGCTGCTGTCACTATGGAATCGGTACCTGCTTTCCCCTACTAATGACAGCAGTACGCAGATGACTGGCTCAGACTGGATCCCTAGCCTTTAGACAAGCGATGTTAGAGGAGATGAGCCCACCTAGGCTTATCCAGCCAGCCAAAGTTCCCACCCCCTCCTCCCATCTCACTTAAGGTCCAGCAGTAACCAAATCCCCATCTGATGCCATCATGCTACGTCATCCCCACGTGAACCATGCAAGAATTTAACCATGTGTTAACTGGGCATTAAACATTAGGAGACAAGGACTCACTGGCACTCATGGAGTGCCCACAAAGAGCCATAGTGAAGGGGATGAAGAAAAGGCCCACCACACTGACACAGCTCTTCCAGGGAATTTCCCCATGTTCAAAATAGGCGCTGCCTGTACATCCACACCTAGGTCCCGCACAAATGTGGTTAAATTGCAGAGATCTAAAGAGTCTTGGCTTAGAAAGGAAAGCCAGTAATCTCCAGTGCAATGTGGCAGGTCACTGTGCACTGAAGAGCTGAATACTCCTAAACTAAGTTCTTTCTCCATCCATGATAAATTTTTGTACCTTGCATAGTTTTGTTACAGCTTTTACTTTGTACACTTGATCAACTTGCCATCATGTTTCCTTAAGTGCCACAGCCCATAAACTTGCTTTTGCAGGCACAGAAGGAGCACATTTAGTTCTGCATCAAGCAGGTTTAAAATGCTTCAACATCTAGTGCTTCTCCGCAATGAAAATGAAACTTTATGCCCATCAGTTGTCCTGTTTCCCAGGGTGGTACATTAAAGCCAGAATTTAAAGTTCATTTTGGTTTCAGAAACAGCAAGTAGAGGACTAGTAGAGGTTTGCAAAAAGGTTTCAGTTCCTCAGTGCTTTTCAGAGATCCCAGGAAGTCTCTGTCTCTTGTTGAAGGCAACAAAATAGCTATAAAAAATTGAGACTTCTAATCCAAATGCAGAGATATTTGACTTTGAAGCTATAATACCTTCATACATGGAGAATTCATTTATATAATTTATGAAAGTTTTTCTTAATAAAAATAAACTGCTAATTGATAAAGTTAGGCTGGAAATTAACAGCACATTCTAGTCAACAGAGCAATTGATTTTAGGAAGAATAATGGCTGGCAGCAAGTGAAAAGAGTGTGTTTGATCAGCTCGCAGGAAGGATTACATGATAGGCTTCCTTGCCAGAGCATCAATGAGAAGTACCTCTTCAGGCAATGATCTCTAGTTGTATTTTCTCCCCCTCTACACAGTACAGCTCACAATATAAAAAAAAAAATAAATCCAATTATTACAATTGGAGAAATACAAAAAGCAGCATACATAATCAAGCTCCTTTTCTGCCAAACCTCTCCAAATCATTGCTAAACAACCTTTTGATCTAAGTGGGACAATTACAGCATGCAAAGTACTACAGGGCAGTTAAGTGACATTGCTGATTGACATCCTAGTGTTGTATCACTTCTGATATTAAACCTCTCCAGAGTTCATCCTCTTTTTCCACTGCAGAGGGGCAGAGAGCCCTCCTGTCTGGGGAAGCAGCTGGGAGCTAGGCAGCAGGGGCCAGAGCTGTTCCTGTCACCCCACAAAGCCTTGCTAGCTGTGTCCCTCTGATCACCCCTCAGAGAGAAGAGTTTGAATGGTTTGTTCCTGATTAACAACAGAAAAGCAAAGCAATGTAAATCCTGAATAAACCTTTTTTCTTGCAATATCACTTTCCCTGTGCAAGAAGATGCTTGTATGGTACAAGCCCTTTTCCAGAGTGATATGTACTTAAGCATTTCAGAGACTCTGGGAAATCACATCAGACTGTGGTCCAAGAAATCATAGCTTCAAAGACAGAAGGGTGAATAAGCTCATAACAAAAAGAATTGAAAATCAACTGCTCCTGTGCTCCTGTGTCCCTAACTCAGCGGGCAGCTGGCTGCATCAGTGCTGATGGTCTGTGGGCAGGATGTCATTCTTTCAGATTATCCCTGTGTTTACACATTTCTAAATCATGAGTGTTTCCTACCCTCCCACAGTAATGTTCCATACAGAACATAAATCATGTTTGTGAGGTATTCTTTCTCTAAGCAATGTAGTAAAAATGTATCATGTGTGGGTTTTTAACTCTCTAAACTACAAATTAACCGTGTCTGTGAAACTGTTCACATTTAAAATACACACTGTATTTGACATTACCTCAAATCTTCATGGTCAATGACTTTAGAAAGGGAACTACAAGTAATTACTGAAAGCATTGTTAATTGACCCCAGAGACTGTGTGTTGGGAACACTCACATTATTTAGTGGTTTGAACATTTAAAATTATATTTTAACATTTGAGCCAAAATTTGATCCTATTCCTTGGTATCCATCCTTTCACAATCTCACCTTCCATTGAACCTCACAACATCCCACTTCCTACATGCAATGTGCATTTTTTTCACCTTGGTGTTTAACAGAAATTCTTGGGTATATAAATATGCACATTCACTTTTGTGACATTATGTTTCAAAAACATTTCAAAGTGTCCAAATGTACACACTTCTCTCCCTGAGGAGTGGAGGTGGAAACAAGGACATTTACAGAAGTTTGTTGGGTTCATTGAAAGTCCCACAAAATATTGCAGTGATGAGCACCATAAAAGAACTTACATAAAGAGGATGGGAAATTGGTGGGAAAATTATTCCAGTGTTTCTTTAAAGAGAGACTCACTGAGATAACTTCTTGGTAAATATAAACCAGAAAGGAGGTCTTTTGAAACATGAATTTTCCCATTTTCCTTTGACATTGCTCCTGATGGTGACTACCGGGTAAAAAAGGAAAAGGATAAAAAAGGAAAGAATTAAATCTGGGACCCAGTGAATCCTGTATCCTCTCTACCACAGCGCAGACATATCCTGCAAGAGGGATGTGGCTATTTAGCTTTCTGAGTATTATGGAAAATTTCTCTAATTAGCCAACTGCAAATTGCGAGTGCTTTCAAAGTAACTAATAAAACAAGTCTTTCAAAGCATGCAATAAAGGCTGCCACAGAGAAGATACATAAAACCTGCTCAATAGGGTGATACTAACAGGTAAAGTGCAGTAATGTTTAGAATAAAACATTTATGAATTACATTAACTACTTATATTTTAAAAAGATAAACAAATTTGGTAATGGTAGATATTGTATCTTGTAAGCATGCAAAGATGGATGTTCAGGATAGCAGAGTACAGGGTAAGAAGCTTCTGAATCCAAGTGAGAATAGCCAACAGAATAAAATTACAATGATCTATTAGCAATTGCATATGCTGTAGCTTTTACTTCTGTTTGCATGATCAACATTATTTGTATTGAGTATAGTACACTTAACACAACACTTCATGGGACAGATATCCTTGTTTTGTTTTTTTTTTTAAAAAAAAAA
>VZTO01017596.1:215571-233354 GCA_013400615.1 Syrrhaptes paradoxus
AAAAAAAAAAAAAGAAGAAGCTTATACTGCTGTTTCCATCACACAGAAGATTCTGGTAGTTGTTTACAGTCACAAAGATACAATTACTATTGAGAACGTTGATATGCCATTATGGTTAATCACTATTATGAAAAAAAACAAAAGCCAAGGCTCATGTGCATGCGTATTCGTATAATTATGCTAGGTTTTCAATCACTTCTGATGTTTACCGAGTTTTCATCATTGCTAGCAAATCAGTCCCTGTTCCAGACCTTTTATTACTCCCATGTGAATCCACTGGTGACGCAGTAAGACTCTAAAGTAGAAATGATGTTTTCATTAATTATTTACACTGAAAAGAATTCAACACACCACAGCATGGGAAACCAGTCTAAAACAGAAAGAGAGAAGGGAGCAAACTCAAGTGGGTTGCACAGTGAGGATCTGGTCTAAGCTCAGGGAACAGCAACTGGGATGGGCGAAGATATGGCAAGAGAGGACCTTGACATGAAGCTTGTAAGATACCACAGGCAGACCTGAAGGGATTGATAAGAAAACAATGTCTTTGCTGGGCTTATTAGGTTGGATTTCTCTTTGCTTGTCTGAGGTTGTTCCAGAAGACACTTCTGTACCTTGCCAAACTGCACCTCTAAAAGTCTGAATTTAGTCCCCAGAGTGTGCCAGTGCTTTACATATCGGCCACTTATTTTGCGATTGGAAGTACCATACCAGGTGAAGTTCCTGCTGATAACAGGATTGAGAGGTTCTTTCACCAGCTCAGAGTTCATAAGACCATTCTCTCTATTGAAAGGAAATACTTTAGCCTTGATTACTTGAAATAATGTTTAAATGCAACCAAGCACATTAGCAAAGAAGTAGTACAACCATCAAAGCAGCAAAGAGTTAATTCCCATCATAAGGCAAAACTCTTCCAGCCCATTCTCCCTGGTGCGGGGAGCCCTGACACATCTGCCCAGGCAGGAAGCACAGAGTAGTTCTGCACTGTGCTGGCACCAAGGTGTGGCTGAACAATGCTCTCCAGTCTGGGACCTAAAAACTAAACTGTGTACCTTTCTCTGTAGACCAGGGTCACACTGAGATGAGGTGATGTCAGAGGTAGGATTTCAGACTGGTTGTTCTCTAGCCGCCCTGTGTGGCTTTTGTGAGCTGTATGAGTGAGACTTTTCCCCATCTGCTGTTCTGTATCTGTAGACCCGTAGCACAAATGTTTTTAGCCTGTCAGTGTGTTTGTCTTCAATGAGCTCCCCATCGCCCTGCCATTGTGACAGTCCTGCCATGCTACATGGTGAGATGGACAAGGCTGCTCTTATAAAGAGCGCTGCAAACCCACAAAGAGCTTTGGCTGCAACCCAGAGGTGAAGCGTCTTCTTTAGAGGCAACTTCATCCATGCCCCTGAGCAGATCACCAAAAAGAAGATTGAGATTATTTTCTTCTCAGCCCCATCTCTTGCCTATTTATCTTTCTATCATCATATTTATTCAAGTGCAAGGCCTGCTATTAAACACAGCCAAAACTGGATGGGCAAAACCTGCTCAGGAAGGCCTGCAGAAAATGACCAGATTTTTGGAATAATATACATAATTCCAGGAGAGATGGAGTACACAGAAAGTAGTAAGTGGTATGATATCCCCACACACCTAGTAATCTGGGAAGCTCAATTAAATAACCATGCTGTATTAAGAGAAGTATGTGATCATGCAGTTAATGACACAGAACATGCACAGGTTGAGAAGATCTAAGGTCACATTTCCAATGCCTGTCTTTTCCTGCCTTCTGAATGATTAATGATATTTAGGGTGCCTTAATATGTTATTTTTGTCTTGAAACTCATAAGTAGGTTTTTCCCCTGAAAAAAAAATATTCGATTGTTACCCCAAGCAGAGAGGACCCTGAGTCAGCAATAGAACAAAGTCATGGTCAAGTTAAACTGTTTTGTGACTGAACTTCACACACAGTCTTTGACATATGGCAATAGATTAATCTTGCACAAGCACAGAAATCAGGGATGGACACTTGAGAGATGAGGATTTTCAAGGCTATGTCTTTGCTATGCTATCTCTATAAGCTGTTTAAACAACTCAGCCTAATACCTATTGTTGAACTTCTTAAACCTCCAAAGCCCTGTTCTATCCAGGAAAGGCATATATTGCTCAATGAATCATATTTAGCATAAGAAAGATGGATTTGAAAAGACTGTGGCTGTTGAGGCCATGCTTATGAGTACCCCCGTAATACGGCTGCTGCATGTCACCGCAGGTGCAATGCCAAAAATGCAGCATTGTAAAACAATGTCATGTAGCACAGCAGATTTTTGTTCTAACCCACTGCAAACACAATTGTCATAAAACTAGGTTTTAGGATAATAACATGGATTACCTCAAGGGATTATATTTGTACCTATACTAATATCTATGGAAATGCCCAATCCATTCTAGTACCAGAATTTTTTTACGTATGCTAATGGTTTAGCCAAAGTTGAACTAAAATGAATAACAAAACTTTTTCAACTCAATTGCTGTCTGAAAAATTAGTACCCCACTAAAATGCAAGCAACTCCCTTTCATCTCTGAGTCACGAGATAATAATTTAATATGATTTGGTATGGAATATGACTCACTGCTGTTGAAATCATTGGGAATGACATTGTATTGTAAGTGTAAGCAAGCAAAATGTAAGGTTAGCCCCTGGAATAACATAGCAAAGAAGCTCAGGTTCTGAAGGGGAAGCTCAGTACCACTGTGAATTATGAAAACTGCCCTCTCTTAATTGCAGCCAAATGTGTGTGTCCAGTGGGGGGAAGGTTGGTTCATGAAAAAAAAGGCATATGTCATACTAAGAGAAAGCTATTATCAGGTTTGCCCACACCCAGGGACAGTCTTATCATGCTTTGGGAATCACTTAGGCAGGGATTGACTGTGGTCACAAGTAAAATTGGATAGAAGACACTGCAAACAATCATTGTAAATGGATGTTTTGCAGCTGTTGCTGGCAAAAGTAGGGAAATAGCTTTCTTATCACAAAAGAATCTCTTGGGAAAATATCGAATGTGATCTGGTGGAGATGTAGCATTTCCATGTCATTCAGTATAATTAATGAGGGACAGAAATTGGTATTGATGTTAGCTAACACCCATTTGCAGGTGCAGAATTGGTCTGGCCAGGATGGAGATGTTTAAATTGTTTTTGAGCAAGAGCTGGCACAAAAATATTGCACAGAAATGGGACTGTTATAATGACACAGACATATGCAAATAGGGGGACTTGGACCAGGGAACATCCACTGCTCTGTGCTCTCTGGAGAGAGATGCCTAATATCAAAACTCTGTCCAGGAATACAGATGAAACATGCTTAAGCCTCAAGGCAAAAAGCACTGAGGACAAAGAGGATGACACAAACTTCAAAGTGCAAGCAAAATTACTCCTAATTTCCACTAAAACTGTCAAGTTTAATTAACCAGTTATTAAGTGCGGAAGCAGAGAGCCTTTTAGGTAATTCATACTCTGGTTTGGCTTCAAGTTGGATTCTTCATGCCTTTCAGCCAGGACTTTCCCAGATTAGTCTAATTCCTACAGTGATTTACACAATTCCCCAAGCTGAGATCTAGTCCTGCAGAAAAAGCCCACTTCTCATCACTTCCCATCTCATTACTAGGGGTGAAGTGTGAGCCTACCCTTGGGACTACTATGGGTTTCAGCAGATGATTCAGAGAGAATATGAGCTGATATCAGCTACAGTACTGCTTGTCCTCTTGGACAGAGGCTCACTTCATGTTGTGAAAGGATGCTCATGGAGTGCCTCCCTCCTTGCGGCAGGCAGTGGCAGGACTAATACTTAGCAGGCTATAAACAAGCCAAGAAAATGTGTCTGATAGACATACATGTCAATGAGATTTTATGTATTTGGACCTTTTCTTATGTGATAGAATCAGAAATAAACACAATATAATTAGGAATTAATATGCCAATGAGAGAGGTGAGCAAGACATGGTTAACCTAGATACAGCTAGACATGATGGCAAGGGAAAGCACTGAAAGATGAGAAGGTGAATGATATCAAACATCTTTTGCTAAAAGCGAGGGACAGAATGCAGCCACTCTCCCTTGCTGCCACACAAAACTGTAGCTCCTTTTTGGGATTTCAGCTGTACTCATCGGTGCTCAGAGCATCTCTCAGCCATGCTGTCTTTTTGCACTGCTGTTATGTTCTCCAGCTCTTTCATAGAATGTACTCACAAGCCAAATTCCAGCTTAAACCTTGGGGGTTTGTTTGTTTTTGCAAATTTATTAAAAATCAGTAGAAATCACAGACAGAAAAAAAAAATTAGTCATACCAGAAAGCAGAAAAGATTTTAGCAGCTAGTTTAAAAAAAAAAAAATCCAGCAATGACACATGACAGGTTTCATCCCACTATCTGCTCCAGAAACTTAAAAAACAAATAAACATAGTGGTTGAGAATTAGTAGACTTAATGTAGTCTTAGTCAATGTTGCTTTTATTATCATGTGCTGAAACCACTGGCTCCCAAGAAGAGAGATATACAATGAAATAAAATGTCACAATGTAATATGTCAATAAAGTCTTCCCAACTAAATGAATCATTTCAAATGTCTTTAAATAAGTTGAATTCACCTTTCATATACTGTACAAACATGCTGTTCCCCAACATATTCCCTCTCTACGTAAGATGATCATATCTGCCTATGTGGGAGCAAACAATGTTTGGTTTAGATCTCATTTGGACTTTCTCTTTCTTGTTCTTTTTTTATTTTATTTCTTATTCAGAAATATTCTGTAGATGTCCAGCAATGGCTTGCTTCATGAAGATTGTGTCTAGATGAGTGGAAGCAGCTGAGTGCTATAAGAAGCTACCATCTCCCAGCTGAAAATCCCTCTGTCAAATCCCCTGATTTATATCTAAACACACACATGCACATGCATTCATACAACAAAAGTCATCCTGACGTTTGCTCTCCTCATTAATAAAGCAGGCAACAATTCTAATGGTTCTTGTCTTCTTCTTTGTACATTCTCTAGAAAATCAATCTGGATTTTATTCAGAAGATGTGGGGAGCTTGTTTTTGTTAAATATTATTAACTGTAAAACAGAATAGTGGTATACAGTTAATCAAAATCTAACTGGAAAAACAATATTTGCTATATTGAGTAGGGGATTTCTAATTTATAAATGTCATTCATTTTATTCTAACTAATTTCTTGTCCTGAAAATGCATAGCATGGTCATTATTCTTTAGAAGGAAAAGAGAACTCCCGTGCATACAGTAAATGACAGAACTGCTCAGTATTTTATTAAAATAAGGCTCTAAAAGCTTTGAAAACGTGATTGTAAGTCAGTGTCTGTGGAATACTATTCTCGGCACATACATCTCAAGTAAAGAGGTGACAGAAACTTTACTCCCCGTCTCTGTGTTTCATAATGCTCCTGTGGTTTGACAATGCCAAGAAATCCTAGCTCCTGCTGAAGTGCTTGGTGCCTTGAATACAGCAGGGACTTTCTTATCATTCCTTTCCTACATTGTCTAATGGGCATTTCTGAGAACTGAGGATATGCTTAGAAAATAAACAGCAATCAGTATAGCCTCCATCTCTCATTTTTGGTGAAACCAAGCAATTAGAATAAGAAACACCAAGAACAACAAAAACCTATCAGCAGTGTGGAATGGCATACTTGCATTTTAAAATTACATCTTTTTGCAAATTTATAAGACAGGATTTGCACCTGTTTAGACTGTTTGGTATCCTGCAAGGATGAAAAAGTGTCCAGAGAGTCAGATGACCAGCCATGACTTTGCACCAGCATATGATCTGAGGAGTAATTTGCATTTGAATCAGCTTGCTCTATATTTCTTCCCCAGGAAAGTGATTTAGGTATCCAATATTTGATTTACATTTGATGGCTGTGAATAAATTACTATCATGCTCTAAATTACTAACATTAATTACAATTAGTTTCTACTTTGGTTAAGGATTACTTTGCATTTGGAAAAATGGTAAGGTACATATCTAGTTTTTCTGACATTTATTTCCTTGTTTCCTTTCCTTACCGTATGTTTTGAATTTGCAATTTGCAGTATAATACTTACCTATCCTTTGAGACATTGTAATTATTTAATACCACAAACAGAAAAGTACAAGCACAAAATTGCTGTGTTGAAGTGCAAGATGACTCTTGGAAACATGGATCAATTGAGCAGATGATCATAAGATTAAACAAATACCCAAAGTAGGATTGCTCACAAAGAATATTACAAATATACCCTGAAAATGAATCAGCAAAATGACCTGGTAGGTGAGGAAGAAATAATCATATTTTCTTATTCTGTAGCAATGAACTAGTTGCAAATCACTGATTTAATTTAAGTGTGCATGAATAATAAGACCTATATCAGAGAAAAGATGGAAGTTGTATTTGAACAAGCACTAAACCACTAGTGTCCAAATTTGTGTTACAGCCAAAACCAGAAAAATGTGGGAAACGTAAACAAAGGGACACTCTGAGTCATGTAGTCTCTTGACATATAAATTTATTTGATGAATCTTGGACTGTTCATGTTCATCCCTAAAGTCCACTACAATATTCTTTCCCATCTACATTCATCCTCTCTGAGCAGTGACATTTCTCTGTTTGCTTCTCTGCCCTGATCATTGCCTCACATCACCCTTTCCCTATGCCTCAAAGATCCCACTGTAGTATTTGGAAACACTCTGCATTTTCCTTTTTCAAATTCCTCCACAAGCCTCACCTCTGTCAAATAACAGTGGTTAGGGATGAGGGACTACTGCCAATAACTGGATTATCAACAATTACATCCTCCTAAAATTTTAGCATCATGTCCATCAACAGGTTCAACACGTTTAACATCATATTCCACTTCATTCTGAAACACTTTGCCCACAGCATACAGTGCAAAGGCCACAGAGCTTGTACCACTTTCACAAGAAGCATCATTTTCCTCTCAAGCAGATAATAGTCTGCAATGAATCACATCCATCTCCAGTGAAAGAAAAAATTAATATGGCAGTCGCAGACAGTAGATGACAAAAATGATGTTTGGTTTTTACAAATAATATATTGCAGAGATGTACCAATTATGGTTCAAGGGAAAAAATTAGCACCGTCATACATTATTTCCTCTCTGATTTGGAAACAGCCCTCTGGATCTGAAAAGGAACAAAGGTATGTGATCTACTTGGTTATCCAGGAGCTGACATTTTATTGTGTTCATGAAGACTTTATTCCCTCTGATTCCCTGCTCTCATGTGATCACTTTTAGCATTTTTCCACATCCAGAGGAATCCTCCTGGGCATTAGCTAATGAAAAGTGCTGTAATTCAAGAGATGCACCCCCTTGGCTGTGGTTATTTGCCTGCCTTTGACAGTCAATCAAATATTGATATTTGAGGGCCTCATCTACTGACTGAAATGTCTTTGTTTGGTATCTCATATGGAAGCAGATTAATAGCACATCTAATCCACTCCCACTTAAAAACTGCAATTTTATTTTTTGTTGCAAAAGTGTTTTTTTTCTGTTTATATGTTTTTCAGTTGAAGAATAGATCATACTTTACCATGGCCTCATGTTTCTCCTGATTTGCTTAATCACTGGGAATTAGTTTGCTCAGGACATAGTGCAAATCTGATTCTCTCTTGTATTTATGCTAACAAGATCATATAGCCAGACACACTTTCATCCACAAGGAGATGTCTGGGGAAAAAAAAAATAAATTTCCAAATCTCCTAAAATAGCACAGAGATGTATTATTTCTTAAAACCATTAAAAAAAAACAAACCTCCAAAAAACCCAGCAAAAATCACAACAGAAAAACCAAACAAAATCCCAGCCAGGCTGTAGCATTGCTGCTGCAGCCAGACCTCTAGTAGCTGACCACCAGGAGCCCTGTGCAGTGAACACCGCATGCTGCTCCACAGGGACACGTCTCTGTCCAGCACTAACCCAGGGCTTGCTGCTTTTGACAGAGCATCAGCCCCATCCCAAAGCCACCTGACCACTGCACAGAGCCAATGGTACCAGGGTGATATTTAGATCAGTAAAGACCTGGAAGGCCACAGACATAGACATAGTTTGTGTTGCTGGCTGTTGCTGGCAAATACCTGTTGAGATACAGGTGGCCTGCAGGAAATAGATCTGGATGGAATAACCAACCATCTTCAAGAGGAGAATCCCATGAATCAAGGTGTTCAAGCACTTTGGCACCATTTTCATATGTCCATTTCCCCTACAATCTGCATTAGGACTGAGGCTGTAAACCCTGTAGTAGCTACAGGTAGCACGGTGTCAGAACAAGGGGAACACAAAAGAAGGCATCCCACATCTTGGGAAGACTCTCAAAACCAGCTAAATGAATGTTGCAAGATACATTGCTTAAAGGACATTTGTCATATTGAGCATTTAAGTAGCACATTGATTCTCTTTACAGTTTATTTAATATTCTGAGTATGTCAGATTTGGATTCCATTTGCATTTGAAAGACACCTTGTATGGGCAGAAGAATATTGAGAGGAATTAATTCATCTCATCCTGCATTTGGAAAGCTCTTTCATGACTTCAGATATTAAGTTCTGTAACAGTTATAGCTTCCAATCGGTTGCTCTCAATGACATTTTCTCGTTCGTGTACCTTTGCATAAATTTCCTATACTGTCTTTTTACAATTATCTGATTTACCTAGCGAAGCTGGACCATGATATCTAATACCACAATATGTGAAAATTAGTCAGTCAAGACAGTGTTAATGGATTTTTGCAGCTGATAAGATTCGCTGTATCTCTTCAGTTTGAGACAGTGACTTCTGACATCTTCGCTCCTTGAAAATTGTAGTGGAAACTCTTTCTGTTTCTGGTGTGGTCTCTTCCCAGGATAAGGCAGCTCCAATGGCACTTCAATCCCATCCATCCCCAGAGGTACCACTGCAGAAAAAACACAGCATTCATTTTCAGACAGAGGTAGTAAAGACAAGTCCAACTGCTGGCTTTCGGGGCTGTTTCTGTGCTTCCTATGGACCACTTTATCAGGTAAATAGATACAAGATCCACACCTCCCCATTTTACATTCCTTGAAATTTTATGCAGAAGAAATCAGCAGAACTGGCTATTGATGTCTAGTTGAGATTTTCCTCTTAGCTCTTCTCCTCAACTGCAGAATGATAACAAAACTAGAACAATTTTGCAAGTAATGTGAGAATTAAAGTTTTCAAGATACCACCTTAGTCTGTTTCATAGAAAGTTGAGATATTCTCAAATGCAGGAATCTGTGTTTGTTAAGAAGGTTTTTCTATGAAGTCGAGGCTAAATCGGTTGCTAATCTCATCCTCTGAGATTCTCATGTAGTCCAATTCATCAAGCTCAGAGAGAGGAGTTTTGCCTGCTCCACCCTACAGCTGTATTGGCTTAAATGCAAGATAAACACATCCAAGTGTTACAAAAGTAAAACTGAAGTTTCACAATCAATATATCAGTTGAGAAATTTTAGAAAATAATCTTAAGTTTAGAGAACTGAAAGGGTTACTTATGCTTATTTATAAAAACTTAAGTCTTAAAAAAACGTTGTTTAAAAGCGCTATATCTTGATAAGGAGTTACATTGCTCATTAGTAAACTCAAAATGAGTGACTTATAATGATTTGCTAACTTATTTTCAAACATTTTGCAAATTATATGAAAAATGTAACATTTTAAAAGATAATTTGTTCCACAGCATAAATGAGATAGATCGATGTTACTATTTGCTTCATTTCACATTCAGTTTACATTCCAAACCGTCAGGATATTATTACTTATAGCAATCTATGTTGCAGTTAATTCGTAAGAGCAATAAAGATAGAAACTGCACAGTGTTAGATATGTTCATACACACAGCTTCATGCAAAATGTTCACACTACAGATAGGCATGAGGTAAAACAAAAGGGTCTGTAGCTATTTACACTTGATTGGTAAACAACAGAAGGTATAGATGGAAATGGATTTATCCCCAAAAGCTATGACAGAGGCAAGAACTGATCTCGGATTAGTTGAATACAACTAAAATACACTGTGAAATTTTACTCTTACAATAAAAGTGTTCGTGTTCCAGCTCTTGTGTTCTGTGATGAGCATGAAAAACAAGGCCATCTCAGGGCCTTGTTTTTAAGTATGAAACATAAAAATATGAGAGCAAAACTGAGATGTTGCTGCCTCTTGCAAACGCATAGTACTGGATTTGATAAACAAAATATTTAGCAGTACTGAAAATTAAGGATGGACAATTCTGGAACAACACCAGAATCAAACATCTAGTATATTAACATAATTTTTACTTCTTCTGACTGAGTCTGCTGGAATCTGATTTATTTCAGCCAACCCTTCTTCCCTTACAGGAATTGTTGACATACTATATTATAGCAATCAATCAATATCTGATTAAATGAATGAAGCTCTTTCATTATCTTCAAGCCCAGATTGAATTGCTGCAGTCAGAAAAGGAAGACAATATTTTACCTTGCTATTGGGAAACCCCCACCCTGCTTCCAAGCCCTGATACTGTTTAGCTTGTTCAGCTGGAGAAGAAGATTTATGTCCCCCTTTTCCCAGCAGCAGTTAGGAAAGAAGGCAGAGGATTAACCGACTATGCAGCATCTGTGGTATTGCTTTCCCTCTGAACTCAGTGTGCAGTTTAAATCTTGACTTCTAGGGAGGGAGAAGGAGGGAAGGAGGAACCCATAGAAGTGGAATTGTTCCACATCACTGAAAATACAAGCCCTTAGACTGGTCCTACTATGTGTCACTTTGTTGTCAGATTGCTGAGGAGATCTGCACTTAATCTTTACCAGCTTGTCGTTATTAGGAGGCAGAAGAAGAAACAAAGCAGGCTCCAGAATTGCTTTACCAACAGGATTAATTGCTGGTGGCCCAATGTCTGGCTGGTACAAGCGGCTGTAACTCCAGTGCCCTTGGCAAAGAGGCTGAGTTTCTGCTCTCTCTAGTTACAACGCACAGTAGGGCTGTGTTGCTTCCTACTTTTCTCATCTTTTCTCTTTCCATATCTCTACACTCATTACTGAGAAGAAAAAATTTACCAGAGCTAATAAAGTCATTTTGCAGCACCAGCACTGATGCACACAAAGGGAAAGGGGTATCATTGGTCCCTTTGAAATAGCACAAGCAGAGCTAATGGAGGCTAACAACCATGGTAGCTACCGACTGCTCCTTGACGAGGGAGAAATATGTTCCTGGCTTTAATTTTGTTAATGGGAAATTAAGAAACTGTATTTTCACCAGCCTAACAAAACTAGTTTGAGTGTTTGTGTATCATAACACTGGCTCTTATATGTCTCTTGAAACTATGCACAGAGGTATTTTGAAAATATTACAAAGCTAGTCTTAAATTAGCTTAGTGCTCCACAGAGATGTTCAATGCTAAATCGAGTTCTTACATGTAAGACACGCCTTTTTAGTTTGTTTTTGCACAGTCAGTTGCAGCAGAGATGTGGTGCTCTTTTGCTTTTTTTTTTCAGCTTTCACTTTGCTCTTGGGTTAAGTGCAGTTGGCCAAGAGCTGCTCATATTCCCGGTCCCAAATGCAGCAGATCCTCAGAAGGAGAGGGCTGCTTGCCATGGAGGAGGCAGGGGCTGAGCATCTTTGCAGCCTTGTTGACATCCTCTCTCCTCCTCCAAGAGAAAGCAGACACCTGTGCAGACTTTGCAGTGCAACTGAAGCCTCTAAACCCCTCACGTGCTCTGCAAATCCCACACCAGGGCTGAGCAGCTCTCAGTTAGTGGCACAGGCAGGATCACCTCTTCAGTGCCCTTGACTCCCATTTCTCCAGGCAGTGCTGTCACTGGCACTATAAAATAGAGCCCTCTTGGGCAGTGAGGGAAATAGGTACTAACTGGCTAACGCGGCTCATTTTGCTGGCTGTAACTGGAAGTCAGTGTTTCTAGGGGAAAGCACAGCACTTCATCACACACTTTGAGTGCAAATTTAGAGTGTGAAACTCTTGCCAAGTTGAATCAATTATTTTATTAGCTGGAATAAGTGATTATGAAGCTTTCTTGGCATACAATTAGCTCTTTCTGTTTCCTTTTTCCAAGCATTGCGAACCTTTTAGAAGAAACACCAACAGAGAGAAAATGATTCAAGAGAAAATTATTCAAGGATCACAGGGCAATTTTTCTACTTTAATGTTATCTGCACTATAAGAAACATGGCAGGTTCCACATTTTAAATTTGGGGAATCAAAATGAATGCTTTTAAGAATTGCCTTTTACACTAACTGAAAGTAAGAGTAATGACTGACTCTAACAAGGGTAAAGCATCTTCCCAGTGTCAGAGATGGATTGTGGGTTAAAAGTTGACCCTCAGCTGTTTTTTCTGGTGGTCTTTGTTCTGTAATAATCAGATTTAGAAAAACTTATGTAAGGCAGTTGAAAGTAATTCCACTATATGCAAGACATGTCAGGGAGCAGAAGTGACATATTTTATGGACGGCCAAAGAGAAGAGTAATGCAGTGGAAAAATTCAAATGCCTCCTTCCCATCATCCTTCTGCAGCAGAGGATATATAGACAAGATTTTGGACTTGCAATTCTTCCTACTTTTTTGCAATTTTAGGAGAAATTGTGGGTACGTTATATTCCATAACCTCCATTAACCTTCACTACATGACAGATTCAGGCTGTGATGGACCTCGACAGGGAGTGGGAAGCAGAGGAGGAAACTGACAGATAAGGATCCTTTACCTTCAGACAAATTTCATCTTGTTCTTATAAGTTTTATCTTGTTCTTCTAAGAAGATGTGAGCAAAGCGGGGAACTTCCATGGGACAGTCCTGTGCACAAAGCTGTTTGCTATCTCCATGTCAGACCTCCTGCCTTATAATAGTGCAGAGACATGATGTGGCTGAGGGTAGGCTGGACTATGGGCATGGGGAGCACAGCAGGCAGCATCTAGTATCTCTAAGGCATCTAATGCCACTTATTCTCAGGCATTGCAATAGGTGATCCCCACTCTAATTCAATGTGTCAGCCTCTTTCATGCTCTAAATCTAGACTCCTTTCTGCACTTATTATAGCTGAGCTCCGTCAAAAGACAGTCATGCCTATCTAAACACAAAAGGGCAAGTTAGGGTCGGTGTCTGGCCACTGTAAGCCTGGAGCAGTCTTCCTGGTTTCCCCAGCGTTTGCATTGCTTCCTACCGGCTCATCGAGGCAGGAGCTGGAGCAGAGGTTGCTGGCGGTGAAAGTCAGGAGTACCTGAGCTGGGAACAAAAGGCACTCAGGACAGCTCAAAAAAATATGTAAAACTACACCAAAGATTACAGAAAGTCTTTGCTTTAAGTTTCTTAGATACACAGTTGTTAACACACGCAGTTAATGAAAGTCCTTATGGGAAAGCTAAGTGATGTCAAGTATTATGTACAAAGCAACCAATTTATTGCAAGTTTAATCCATACAGTAAAATGAATACTGTTAGAATATTGGATTTACATAGAATCTATTAATGTTTTATGTAAAATCATTTTCATCATTAGTCTTAGAATATTTACAAAATTGTGTGAAATGTATATTTTCTGAAAGCACTAACAGCTTCCCTGTATAATAAAGATTTGTAATATACTAAATAATTTGACTTATTTTACATTCAGAAAGCAGTAGGGGTTTGAAAAAAGAGGAGTCGATTATGTTTGAATGATGGTACAGATGTGGTGGGTACTTGCTCATGGGAATAGTCCTGCTGAGTTTAATAGGATCAGTTGCATGAACGTGGTTGCTGGTGAATGTATAAGTGGGAAGAACACGGGCTTGCAACACTGTCTTTTACAGGGGAACAGCAGTTCATTGGTGTCTCAAGGAAGGAATTAGAGCAAACCTCTTCACTGAGGCTTTCTGATGTTGGTCAAGACCGTCTAGCCCCATACTTTCACCTCAAGTGTAGTCTGTAAAAAGCATGCCAACATTCACCTTTGGGTCACCTAATACAAACCATGTGGCTATTAGTTGAAAAAAAAATAAAAGAAAGTGTGTGTAGAATCGTGATCTTTGGCAACACTTTCTATGCTTCATCTATTAAGTATCTATGATCATATCCTTTCACAAAGAATTAGCATCAGTCTGAGCTTCTTTCTTAGGAATGGGAGAAATAGTACCAAAACTTCTGCTTTTGAAGGGATGAGGAGGACAGAAAGAAAAAGCTGGTTTTCCCTACCCAAATCTTTCAGGAAATATAAAGATACATGCTGCAGAGCAGTTTTGTTTTAGCCTCTTTTGTTAAATTGCAATTTTTCCCCAGTTTCAAGCAGAGCAGAGAGGGTATCTCTGTAAGGAAGAAACTGTGCTCCAGAATAGATTAATTGATCTCAAGGCCAGCAGAGCTGCTTTTCATCAGCTAGCCTGATTTAATCTGAACGCGATCTCCTGGCCTTGCTTCAGCAGACTTGTACCTTATACTTGTACCTTTCTGCTCACTGGCAGAGCCTCTCTGCAGCAGAGGGAGGTTCACTTGATATCCCCCTTATGTGGACACATCATGTCAAATATTAAGAAATGCACAGGACATTCAAGGTCTTGGTCAGCCAGCCCATTCAGCTGAGCCCTGTATGGCACTGCTGTTGGTACTGTAGGGCTGGGTAACCATGTCTCTGCAGGACAGCCCAGGCAGACTCTCAGAAATTATTACCCAGAGACTTAAACACCAGCTGCTTTTATCTCTATGTGCATCTTCTAGACGAAAGCACCATAACATAGATGGAGGGTGATAATGCAATAACAGCCTATGAGCGCTCAGCTTGCAAACTAGCTACCAGTTGTCAGCTGTCCGATCAATTACACGGTACACCAAAAGTTTGCAGGGGCATAAACAGGATGGTAGAGTATATGGCTTGAGGGTTTGCCTTTGCTTCACAGAGAGGGGAAAATCAGCCATACACGATCTTGCTTGGGCAAGAAGTGGTTTCTCATAGACCAGAGAATTCAAAATGAGCAGTGGCTCCAGCTGATGAGTCAGTCTGGTCTTCTCACTGTTGAATAGCAATAGTCTGTGCTAGGACTATATTAGAGAAAGAAAAATAAATAGGAAAAAAATCTATTTTGTGAGCAATTGCAGCTGTCAAGTTGCTCTCAGACTCATTTTTAGTTTTATCACTACACAAAAGATGTTTGTTTCAGTCTCTCCCTCTCCAAGCTGGGTTTCCTCCTCTTGGGGATTTAGATACACAAAGCAGAGAGAAGCAAAATGTAATCACTAGGCAGCCAGCAGCTCCATGAAACCTGGAGTTTCCAGAGAGGACAGAGGCCAGTGCAATTGTTACAGAAAGATGTTTCAGAAGAGATCCCTGCCGGCCACAGAGACCTCTAACATATCCAGGAACATGGTGTTAATGGGAGGTGTAGGGAGCCAAGTCTGTCAGGAGAGGCACAACTGAAGCCGCCCAAGCAGTGGATTGTCTTGTCTCTAGCCAAAATGATAACTGTCCTTCCTATACTCCTGTTCTCCTGGCAGCCTGTCTCTAAGCCTGCCTGAAGCAGGGGCTAGACAGGTATGGGTAAACAAGATTTGATTCAAGAGTGACTAGTTTGTTTAATTATAGAGAGAAACATTTCAGTTGGGAAATGCTTAACAGACCTTCAGATACCTAAAAGGGTAGGGCTGAGTATTCTGCCTAAATGCTGAGTTTAATAGGGCCTCTATATCAAGGTGAGGCATTACAATTCTCCTAACATTGATCCTCAGCCATCAGAACAGCAGCTCTGCTACACCACAGACATAAAAAACTCCTTTATTAATCAAAAGCTTTCACCCACCCAACTTTTCTACCAGCTATAACCAAAATTTGCTTGTTCCCATGGGAGCTGACATATGCTCCCAGCATGCCTGACCCACCTGGGAACAAGGGGGGACTTTTAAGCCCCAAGCATCTGGTCCAGGTGTTTCTGCAGGGACTGCAGAGTCCTTGCAGGACTTCCTACAGTGCTGGGACAGAGCTTGTATATGCACAAAGCAGGCTGGCATCAGAAACCACAGTGTGGTAACTGCAGTGTAGTTTGTACTGGGTCTGGCTGGGATGGAGCTGGCCGTCTTCATAGCAGCCCCTGTGGTGCTGTGTGTCAGATCTGTGACCAAAACAGTGTTGATACCACACCAGCATCCTAGCTATCACTAAGCAGTGCTTACACAGCGTCAGGGCTTTCTGTTTCTCACCCTGCCCGCATGAGGAGTGGGATGAGGGTGAGCAGGCTGCTGGGAGGGGACACAGAGGGAAAGCAGACCCCAGCTGGCCAAAGGGATATTCTATACCATGTAAGGGATATTGCATACCATGCAACATCATGGTCAGCAGTAAAACTGGGGGTTTGGGCTTTCCAAAGCAGTCATTGCTCAGACACTAGGTGGGCTGTCTGCTGGTGGGATGTGGTAAGTGATTGCTTTTGCATCACTTGGTTGGGTTTTTTTCTCTTCCCTTCACTTATTAAATTATCTTTAGTCAACCTATGTGTTTTTCTTGCTTTTGCTCTTCTGATTCTCTCCCCCATCCCACTGAAGGGGAAATGAAAGACTAGCCTGTGGGTACTTTGCTGCTGGATGGAGTCAACCCATCACATGTAATAGAAGTCATTGCTTTCCTGGAGCTGTGAGATTACTCCAGTGGGGTTTTCTGGAGATTTTCCTGGGTTTTCTTGTAACATTTCAGCAGTGAGTTAGCTGCTTATGCTGTAGGAGAACAGTAGTTAAACAGGCTTAACCAGGTATTTGTACTGGTATACACAGAAACTTGTCTGAAGTATTGCCATTCATGAGATACTCTTCATGTTATTTTGTATCTTTAAATATCTTTAGATTGATGCAGAAGATTAAAGATGAGATGTGTACTAAAAAACAGTATGGATCTGTTGCAATGTTAGGAAAACATAGCCATGAAATGGACTTTCCAGTCTGGAAAACTGAGATACAAACTTTGTTTCAGGACCAGGAAAAAAACTGCATTTTCGTGTTTCTTGCCCTACAGGAAAAAAAATGAAAAATAAAAATTTGAGCTTCGTGAATTGTTTCTGTTGATTGCAAAACCATTATAAAACATGCAATTATGTTGTACATATTCTGCTTAAAAGACAGTAATTCAACTAAACAATTCACACACCCCAAAACAAACAGAAAGATTGCTGTTAGTGAACTGATCTGAGACTCCTGGACTTTCCTAGGCATGATGAGTTCTTATGTTTGTATTTATTTCTAAATACGGAAAAAGCAGTTCTGTGCCTGGAGTTGGCATCTATAGGCAGGGTCTGGGTGGCCTGGCAGGGAGCTCCTGCCACCCCCGCCTGCCTAGGGCGGAGGCAGCTGGATTCCAGCTTTGGTTAAAACTTCAGCACTGAAACAGAGAGTTCGTCAGCTTCAGAGAGCACAAGGAATCACAGTTGTGAACTTGCTACTGTAGATGTTTTTGTCTGTCATGAGGTGGTGCAAAGCAGGAGCAGCAACGCACCATGTTCTGCTACGCTTGCTGTGAGCCAACTCCACCACTTCTGTCCCTGTCCTTCTGGGGCAGGTCACAGAATCAAGAATCACAGAATGTTAGGGATTGGAAGGGACCTCAAAAGATCATCTAGTCCAATCCCCCTGCCGGAGCAGGAACACCTAGATCAGATCACACAGGAACGCATCCAGGCGGGCTTTGACTGTCTCCAGAGAAGGAGACTCCACAACCTCTCTGGGCAGCCTGTTCCAGTGCTCTGTCACCCTCACTGGAAAGAAGTTTTTTCTCATATTCAAGTGGAA
>VZTO01017596.1:233693-307399 GCA_013400615.1 Syrrhaptes paradoxus
AACCTAAGATCAAATTCTGGGCTAGTAACTGGGGCTGTGCTCCCTCCCAGCTTCTCTGGTCTGCTGACCTTGGCAGTGGCATAAACATCACTTCTTATCAGCTTTCTTCTGAGCACAAATCCAAAACACAGCCTCTTACTAGCTGTTATGAAGAATGTTAACTCTGTCTCTGCTTAACCCAGGACATAACCTTATAAAATAGAGGGACTTCAAGCATGTGCTTCTGAAACACACACAAAAAAATCTGTCAAATATTTCTGAGATTAAAAATGTGAATAGCATAAGGTACCTAACTTGTCAGCTGATTGATATATCTATTGCTTTTAATGAAATCAAAAGTGAATTAAGCCTACTGGAAGGCTACAGCCTACCTTTGGACAAATATATTATGCTATTTTGAGTGCTGAAATTAATTTCAGAAAATTGCTCTGTAGCACTGCTAAACCAAGTATGTTTTGCAGAAGGAAAACATTGTCAGAATAGCACACAACAGAGGAAAAAGGAACTGTTCATAAAGGATTCTTCTGTTTGATTGTATATGAATAAATTAATTAGAATCTATGCAATTATTGTGCTCCTAAAAGTCTTCTGCCTGTTTGCTGAGCTGTACAGTGTACTGAGTTTATTATAAATCTAATGTTTTATGCTTTTCTGAATGACTCTCAGACATCTTTGCTATGAGATATCTTATAGCCAACATAACTTCCCGTATTCACTGTTACAAGCAAAAAGAAGTCACACACAAGAAACAAAATGAAGACAGTTTTAAAAATTCAGATTTCTTCTAAGTGCAATCTTCTTTAAGGATATAAATACTTAATTCTAAATTTTAAACAGTGACAAATTATTTCAGATGTCTTATTGTGGATACTTTTTGTGTTGATGCTTTTCTATGAGCATAGAGCAAATCCTGTTCAAAACAATAGCAGTATTTCTTGGTGACTCTTACAATGTAATGGTTGAAGTCCAACATCTACATCTACTACATCTTGCAAAGGACTTGAACATCTGCCTATGATATTTTCCCAACACCTCCTCTCATTGACATCTGTTGGGAAATTCAAAGTTCTCAGCAGTAGGTTTAGATGTCTATCATTGTTTAAAGCATGTGAGTTACAGTGAAATTTGGATATTCTCCTTCTGTTTCCTTGATGGTGAAGGCAGGCATTCTGGGCATGAGAAACAAGACTGAAACTGAGAGCTGATACCCGTAGATCTCATTTCTGCAGTCTGGCTGGACTCAGCTTGGAGGATACTGCAATGTAAAATGAGTTCCTGGAATTGTAAATTTTTTCTTACATGAAGTCTTAATGCTCTGTGACTAGGTTCTGTAAAGTCCTGAAATAACTACAAATGATTTGTGAGGTACATGCCTGAAGACAATGTATTTCAGTGTGTTGTAGCTTTAGCTGTGAACACCTGCCTTGGATGAAGTCAAGGGGAGTGTCACTGTGGGAGTTTTGTCTCTCCCATCAGATGTGATGTAGAGCACAGTCTATAAGTGATGGTAACTGTGAATAGCAGAGGGAGCTTGCTTATCCTACCTGCAGCAGCCCCGCCTGCCATGCCACATGTAGGATCTAGCTTCTAAATGGACCATAAGGATGTATGGTGCTATCTGAGCAACTCAGAAATACGTTACACGAAAGATTTCAAAATGCACCCATTTTTCAATTTCCTTGAAGTGACTCCCTGTGTTTTAGTAAAACCTGGGAGAAAAAAAGTTGAGAAGGTTTTGTGTCTTATTAAAAAAAATCAATTAACAATGTTCCCCAACTGATAGCCTGTGCAGATCCATGGCAAAACATGGTGAGTCAAATCACGTCTTCCTCAAAGACGGTGCCTCTGCATTTCCACCAGGAAAATATAATCAGCAGAGGAATGTGCTGCCTTTCCCAGCAGTGGAAGAATGAATGGTCTCTGCTAGGATTATTTGTATAGAAAATTTGATTGTTAATATGCATTAAAACATGATGTTAAAATGTTATGACAATGAGGACTACCAAGATCAATAAAGAAATTGATGTTCTAGAAAGCCAGATCCAATTAGATGGAGATCTCGATGCATGGAATACATCCGCTCCTCACGGGCACTGCATCATAGCCACAGCAAATGCATTGAGCTTGCTGTTCACAGACCCATCTGTCTCCAGCTCCTGTCACAGAGACACCTGTAGGAAAACGTTAAAAGTGCCCAAGATGCTTAGGAGTCACAGTCACTTAAATCCCCTCACAGGGCATGAGCTCTGGGCAAGCAAGCTGAGCAGAGTCAGTGCTGAGCAGGCAAAGCAGCACCCAGGGCCCCCGCTACAGCATCGCACTCGCACCAGCACCCTGGGAAGGGTGGAACAGGTGGTAAATTAATCAAATAACCACACAAGCTGGCAAGAAAGAACAGTTTTCTCACAGTTTTTGGAATACCTTTCCCAGAGAAACAATAGAAATACCTGTAACTGCCATAGTTTAAGGGAAAAAATGTTGGTACGAATACACAAAATTGTACTCCGGCCGCTACTTATCTAAATGGTCTGTCTCCTGCTGTGTTATGTTTTGTAACACTTACACAGTATTTCTGCCTTTAGTAAAATGCATTTTGAAGAAACGGAGAAGTTAGTGTGTTTTATTGCTTAAAATATAGGATCATATTTTTCTGTCAAAGTGGGAACTGCAGGTTGAGATTTTGAATGAATTCTCAGTCCTCTGTGCCTTAGAACAAGGCAGAAGATATCACTTTGGTCCTGAATCTTAATTTCTTAATATTAAAAATATATGCCTATAATAATCATGTTAAGCATAGAGGAAAGATAGACAAAGCATTACAATAATATATTGGCCTTGTTTTAATATGATTCAGAAGCCAGCAAAGCAATCTAGCATAAGCTCAATTTCAGATGTGAGGCTTGTTTTCCTAAAATACATTATGTGCTTTGCCAGACCAAATCTTATTACAGTAAGGCCTTAGGAAAAAGGAACAAACGTACATGCTTTACTTAACTAACAACTGCAAATTTTGAAATTTTGTTTCCAGATATGTTATTTTAAATTTATTTGTAACACATAATTAAGCTAAGATTGGATTTTCTATAGACATAAGGATTAGTATGGCCTGTCTGCTCAAGTGATACAAGAAATCAAATGTAAAATAATTGCAGGCATAGACCAAGTGGAATTTCTGTCTGATCTGAAACAAGTGTCTGTGAGCGGACACCAACATTCCCCAGAAAGTTCTAACTGCATGATACATAATAGCATGGAATGAAAGGGAATCTGCAATTAAAAACAAGGGAAAAAAAGGAAGAAATAGGTAGGAAAAAAATGCAAATGCTGAAAGCATTTCCCTAAAAAATCCTATTACAACTTTTATTATCCATCTCTTAGGCTGAGCACAGAAAGAACTTCCCTCATAACTGCAGTGGACAAAGACAAAGAGGGCAGATGATGTGGCAAGGAGCTTTCAGAACCCTAATTGGTGGTAGAACCACAGATGTCTAGTCGGTGGTAGAATCACAGAGTGGTTTGGGTTGGAAAGGACCTTAAAGATCATAGAGTTCCAGCCCCCCTGCCATGGGCAGGGACACCTCCCACTAGACCAGGTTGCTCACAGCCTCATCCAGCCTGGCCTTGAACACCTCCAGGGATGGGGCATCCACAGCTTCCCTGGGCAACCTGTTCCGGTGTCTCACCACTCTCCCAGTAAAAAATGTCTTCCTAACATCTAATCTAAATCTACCGTCTTTCAGCTTATAACCATTACCCCTTGTAAGGTCACCTGGTAGCATGACTCAAGGCAGCTTTTGCAAAGTTACATTTGTTGGGGAGAGCAATAGACCCAAACTCCGTTTGCAGGAAAAAAGAAACATTCCTGCTTCTTCTATGTAATTATTTTGAAATCAGCATTGCTCTTTGAGCTTCTATGTCTGCATTTATTTAAATTAAGTAGAAAGTTTATGTATAAAGGTGAAACTGGAAATCCATCAATACGGAGGATGAGAACCTACATGTCATGTTGTACAATTGACTGCACTAAATAGCAAGTAAAATTGCCATTGCTCTCTGTCTTAATGCTATATGATACTTCTAGAATTCAACATACTTTTTATGTCCTTGTAATGTGAGCTTTTCATAAGAAAAATAATAACTTGAGCAGTAAGCCAGAATTCATCTTCCTTTAACTTTTTACACAAATTCTGTAATGCCCATTAACACAACCCTTGTGCTTTTTTTCCCTGTTTTCTTCAGTAGAGAGTAGCACCATTCTTTGTATCATTTCAGGATATTTTTTCCTGATGGAACTAGTAACATTCCAAAGTGAGAGCAGCTCTCTGTTTGGGGTGGAACAGGGCTGCTTCTGCAGGGCAGTTGGGGTTTCTTTGTGAACAGAATTTCTCAAGAGCTTTGGCTTTTATTTACTTTGGTTTCTTATTGCAGGGGAAATAAACCTAAATCTGTGAATGAAAGCTCAGGATGCTCTAAGATTGGTTAAAAATCATAACATTTTGCTACCAATAAAAATAAGAAATCCACGCCAATGTGTTCTTTATGTGACAGGGCTCCTGATACATAAGCCCCAAATGATTCTCAGCTTCATCTGATATGTTACAAACTCTGACACACGCAAAGTAAATAGTTTTTCTTCAAAGGAGAGTGTTCGTAAGAAAATAATGAAGAAATAAAATGAAATAAAAAATCAGTCAGTTCACATAAACGCTAAATATTATTTATAATGGAATAAGAAAGCAGAAATCTTCTATATATACGGATAGCTCTTCTGAGTATGGGCAAATTTCAAATGAAGAAGCGGAATCAAAAAGGCATAATACTGTGTTATCTAATGTACATCAAACTGTCAAGGAACTGACAACAATCACGTCTCGCTGTAGATGTCCCAGGAAAACAATGGTGTCCATGTGTGCTCCTGCAAAACTGATTGTGTAAAAGAAGCAGGGAAGCTATATTAATTTCAGCATCTCCTATTTAAGAAACATACTAATAAATAAAATAGAAATAAGAGAAAAGACACAGTAAAAATTACAAGACTAAAGGGGTCTTATTCACAGTTTCTGTAGCACGGCTAAGGAAAGCATTCTCTCAGTTCTCAAAACAGCCAACAAAAATGTAGAAGCTGACAGCTAGGAACAGAAGTGAGACTAAATGCATATGTATCAGTGAGGGTAACTCACCTTTGCAGTGGTTCCTTAAGGGAGTAACAACCCAATGGTAATTTCTTTACTAAAATAAGACATTTTTCTGAAAATCATGCTGCAGTTTACGTGAGAGTTTATTCAGGAAGGCTTTGTACTCTCAGAAACACACTATCCAACATTCACCAGACTTCAGATACAAAATTCTCACTAAGCTTAGTATAGAACGAGAAGCAAAAGCTGAGGCATGCCCATTGTTTTAACACTTACTGAGTTTGAGGCACTGGTTTTTTTCAGCCCAGTGTCCTGAAGAAGTCATGGACTGGAATTAACGTTAAAAGAATCACTTTTGCTTATTTATTATTGTATTATGACTTTTTTTTAGCACTCCTGTTGAAAAGGTGAGATCTCTGCTGGCCCAGGCACTGCAGCGCACAGAAAGCTGTGCCTGCCCCAAGGACAGAGAATGCTGTCCTGCACCACAACCTAGCACAGCATCCAACAGCACACATGGGGGGTGCAGAAGATGGACAGAACTGTGACCTTACAATGTTGTTTAGGAGCCATAGTGGGTGTGGCTGAGATGGAGCCAGCATCCCCACAGCAGCCCTCCCAGTGCTGAGTGCTGCCCTGGCAGCCAGCAGGGGGTTTATATCACATCCTGGGAGGGGCGGAGCCGGGACAGCTGACCCGGATTGGCTGTTCCATACCATGTGACAGCAGCTCAGCCATAACAGCCAAGGGCAGGGAGGAGGAGGGGGGCATTTGTTCCTGGGTTTGTCTCCAGGAGCAGCTGCTGCACATACTGAAGCTCTGCTTTCCCGGGAAGTGGCTGGATATGGCTTGCTGAGGGGAAGCAGAGAATAACATCTTTGTTTACCTTTTGTTTCTGTGCACAGCCTTGGCCTTTGCTTTAATTAAACTGCTTTTATCTTGACCCATGAGTTTTTCATCTTATTCTCCCCCTTTATTTTGCTGAAGGGGAAGTGATAGAGGGGCCTGGTGGGCACCTGGCATCCAGCCAAGGTTAGCCCACCACAGGAGCACCTAGCACTGGGCAAACATATAACAAGGGGTGTTATCTATGCTAGAGGGTCTGTGGAGTGACCTGGGGTTGACTGCCCCTTGGCAGTTCTCTGAGCCAGCTGTAGCTGTGTGCATTGAGCTTTCCACGACAGGACTCCTGCTCTTGGGGTCAGTAGAAAAGCTGCACCAACAGAGCAGCCACCTGGCTGTGAGACAGCTGGCCGTAGCCTGCTGGATTTTTGGCTGTGTTCCACAAGGCATTTCTTTGTACACCATGGGGGCAGGAGAGGCCCCTCAACATCTTACTCTCTGCTCATTAGGGATGGTGGCCTTGGCTCTGGCCCAGAAGCATAGGCACAGCAATGTGCTGACCCCAGTAGTAGTGACTCCACTCACGTCTGAGCCTGCAGATGTGGTAAGAGTTGGGTCTTTGAGCACCTAAGGAGGCATCTTTCCCAGTTTCTGACAGGGTTCATGTAATTACTTCAATGAGAAAGTCAGTTATGTCATTAGTAGTTACAGTTAAGCCTTGAACCCTCTCAGTTAAGCCCCTCTCTTTCCCAAGGATTTTTCCCTCTACCATGGAAGCGTTGTGCAAGCTCTTAGACATGGCATGTGGATACAATGAATGTTTCCCTTAAACAATGGGCCTCCAGTTCATCCACCAACATAATGATTTGCGTCTCCTTCCCCTTATAGCTCTGTGACAAGGAAACAGACTGACATCTGTGCAGTGTGAACTTTGGTATCTCTTCTGTGTTTATTTTGTACTTACTACTTGCTTCACACACAGACTGTGACTCAAATTTAGCGGGACTTTCCCACTTGTTCAAACAAGTAAGGAGGCAGAGAGCAGTAAAGCTTCTTGGAATATTCCTATTAGTCTTTTTCCATCAGGAGGTGCCACCTCTTCAGAAATCAGTTGTTTCATGGGAAATAGGTTCATTTTGTGAAAGTTATGCTGTAACCACATTCTTCTTTTTTTTCCCTTGGGGAAATATTCCTGGTTTTCCACTCAGTGGTCTATGGAGTATGGAGAAGCCTGGGCAGCCTTGGTGCCTGGCTCGGGAGAACCCTGCAACACTCATCCCAGAGCCAGGGACCCCACACACCTGGGAAGGCTAGGATAACTAGCTGGCATGGATAAAAGATAAGTCATAGACTCATAGAATGGGCTTGGTTGAAAAGGATCAAAAAGATCATCTAGTTACAACCCCCTGCTGTGGGCAGGGTTGCCAACCACTAGAACAGGCTGCCCAGTGCCCCATCCAGCCTGGACTTGAACACCTCCAGGGATGGGGCATCCACAGCTTCTCTGGGCAAACTGTTCCAGTGCCTCACCACCCTCACAGTGAAAAATTTTCTCCTGATATCCAACTTAAATCTCCCCTCTCTTAGTTTAAAACCATTCCTCCTTATCCTGTCACTATCAACCGCTGTAAACAGTCGCTCCCCCTCCTGTTTATAGGCCCCCTTCAAGTACTGGAAGGCTGCAATGAGGTCTCCCCGGAGCCTTCTCTTCTCCAAGCTGAACAAGCCCATTTCCCTCAACCTTTCTTCATAGGAGAGGTGCTCCAGCCCTCTGATCATCTTAGTGGCCTCCTCTGCACCTCTCCAAGAGCTCCACGTCCTTCCTGTGCTGGGGGCCCCAGGCCTGGACACAGTACTGCAGATGGGGCCTCACAAGAGCCGAGTAGAGGGGCACAATCACCTCCCTCTCCCTGCTGGCCACCCCTTCTTTAATGCAGCCCAAAACACAGTTGGCCTTCTGGGCTGCAAGTGCACACTGCTGGCTCATGTCCAGCTTCTTGTCCACCAGGACCCCCAAGTCCTTCTTGCAGGGCTGCTCTCAAGGAGTTCTTCTCCCAGTCTATATAAATACCTGGGATTGCCCCGGACCAAGTGCAACACCTTGCACTTGGCCTTGTTGAACCTCCTTAAGTTCTCATGGGCCCACTTCTCCAGCCTGTCCAGGTCCCTCTGGATCCTGTCCTAGGTCCTCTAGGGTATTTCTGCTCTGAAATGCTTCTTACTCGGAAAGCCAGTAAAACTCTGGAATAGCTGGCTGCTTCCTTAAGTAGGAACTATTTTTACCAGTGGTAGTTTGCATCTTTCAGAGTACATACAAGTGGTTAATTGTCCTGATGGGAGGTGAACACATAAGTTGTTAGGTGGATATATCTGCAGCTGCATGGAGCTGATCAGGTGAAACAGCAGATAGTTTATGCCTCACTCCAAAAGTAAATTTCAAATTTCATTTAATTTCTGAGTAGGAAAGATAAAGTTACATTTTCTGTCTTTTCTTTCCTCCATGCTAAAGTGTGAAAAATTGATCTATCAGCAGTTCTCAGGCACTTACTGAAAGCACCACTAATGGCTCATGATAAAAGGTGTGCTGACATAGCCCTACACAGGCATCTCCACCCACAAGCTCTTCACCTGACCATAAGCCCACCATCCTCAGGGAAAATCCCTGCATCTCAGTCTCCACCCTCTGGGTCCACAGCACCTCAGCTGTGTCCCACACAGCTGCCTTTCTCTCTTGGGTGCTAGTGCTTTCCCTGCCAGCCTGGGAGGTGATTGTCCATACTCACATGGCAAACAGCATTCATTTGTTCTCCCCAGCCCCTTCCTCCCTCTCCCCTGTCCTCCTGCAGCCAGACTGGTTTTGCCTGCTTTCTCCAGAAACTTCAGCCTTTATCAGTGTTTAGTAACTTCCTTGCCTTCTGGGGTTATCAACTTCTTCCACAAGGGCATAAATATCTCTCAGAGTATCCACCGACCAAGCTGTCAACACATTTGGTACAAATATGCCTCACATTCTCAGGTACGGACTGTACTCTCCGGTCCTGCAATGCTCAGGTTTCGTGGTGCTGCCAGTGACTCCAGCTTTCTAAATTATTCTCTCTGACAGCCTTTTTTCAAGAGCATTTTTGCCTCAGCAGTCACCAGTGATGTGCTGTCGTAAATATTTCACTGTATTTAAAGCCTGCAGGTAGTTTTCTTCTTATTCTCAGTATTTCTGTCTTATGCCATTTTGATAGGATCCTTGAAAGAAAATTAAACAAATTCTGCTTAACATTTGAGCTTCAATTTTAATTGGGTATCAGGTCAGGTTCTGAATTTAAACTCATCTGTGCATTGCCTTTCTTTCCTTCTTCTCTTTGTTCTGCTCATGATCTTCACTCCCACGGGACAGCGTGACTTTTGCAAAAGCTGTTCTAATGCTTTTCCCATCTACACTCAGTGCATTGCCACTTAGCTCAAAAGCACATATAAGGATGAGAAATCAGAAAAATCCACTCTGACATCTCTCATTTCTTTTAATGGGTATTATAATGCTGCAAATTAACAAAATCCATCTTGGAGAACTGGTCAGAACATTACATTTTTAGAATGTAGTAGCTGTGGGGTTTGTTTTGGTTTTTTTTAAGGGAGATTTCCATTAATGTTCCTCATCTTTCAATAAAAATAAAAGTTGAATGGGGATGTTCTTTGGAAAAATCAGGTTGTGCTCTCCTCCCTGTTCCCACATGTCTTTCCCTGCTTTGCTATTGATAACAGAGGGCAGGAGCAAGACACCGGGTTCATCCAAGGTCTGCACTACTGCTGCCTTCTGCTCCATTCGCCAGGCCAGTGTCAGGGAGCCAGGGGTAGCAAGAGGCATCAAGAGTTGTTGGTGGTCCTTCTAGGGCCCCCCCTCCGACTGCTGTGGAGGGGCATGACACCTTCTGCACACCTTTGCCTTGGTAGGAGGGAAAAATGAAACGAGTTTAAAGCCAACAAGTGGTTTGGGGAGAGAAAAGAAAATTCAGACAAGGTGAAATGTTTCAGTGAGCAGCTTTGGAAAATAAGATTTTAAGAAATTGCTTCCCCTATGCACCGTTATTGTATTCCAGACAGACAGTTTAACTGATTACACACCTGACAATTCTCTGCAAAAGCCAAGCCTGCTCCTAGCTGTGAGTTTGCACTCTTAAAATATGGCTTAAAAAGCCACTTGCATGCCTTAAATAAAACCAACAGGGAGACAGACTCCCTGTTAACTGAGCAGGGGAAGAGTTTGTGGATCCCAGATAGACAAATCTGAAGCAAAAGTAAACATCAGCATCAATCCATAGGTTTCAGAGGAATCATATACACAAGAAGAGTTAGCACAGGGGTTTCTGTCCATGAAAAGCCTTTTGAGCTTACCTGGGTACTAGTCACTGCAGTCAGCAAGCTCTTGCATGTCCTCTGTTGATCACGTTAGGGTTAGTGGTGGATGGGCTTACCAGCAGGGATCTTCCCTAGAGACTCTGCTGCTGCAGGAGTCCACAGCACTATATGGGAATATCCACTGTATAGTATAGCTATATGAAATCTGTGCAACTTGGGTGGAAGTACTGTTTCATTCTCCTAAATAGCTTCACTGCTGAAACACTGACATGGTCTCTGTAAGCTTCAGCTGCATAGATATCTTTATGATCTTCAAAGGCCAGGGGAAGAAGGCTATATTTTTGCTTGGTACTAAAATGACAGTCTGTCTCTAATTCTGTCAGTGACATTATCTACTGCATTCAAATTAGCTGGCATGGAGGAACAGCGCAGATGTGGATGAGGAACTCCATCAGTTTTCCTATACCTGTACCTCTACTTCTTGCAAGACCTCTGAATATTGTCCAACTCAGAAAGCCAGGGAGTTCAACTGTGGTCTTGTAAAAGAAATTTAAAAGGTGTCAGCATGATGATTGTATCTGCCAAATCATGTAGTGACAATTAATGTTCAGGCTGTTTGAAGGTGTGAAGTGTGTGGCTCATTTGATTGCTGGAACAAAACCAGGTCACTCAAACTGGGTAAGTATTTGTTTTGCTGTATAGTAAGTATTTGGCTTTAAAGACTTTTTGTCCCTTTGGTCTGCCTTTTGGTTTTTTTGTAGTCTGTCTTTTAAGCTGCACTGGGTTTAACAAAGCAATGTCCCACTGCCTGTGTGCTCAACATTCTCTCTTACAGGTTGGATCTGCAGCTGGATCTGCACCATCTTGCAGCAGCTAGTATTGAATTCACCAGCTTTAGCCCTTTCCAAGCTCTCCATGAACACTCAGGTAAATGTCTTATCCTGGGACTGAATGAGGCACTCAACCCTCAGTCAAGTCAGTAACCCCCTCATCAGAAATGAGCACTTTTTGTTGTGGACAAGAACCTGAGACAGTGGGAATAGATGACGCCCCATCCAGAGGTGATGACGCACTTGGCACCAGGTAGGCCAGGAGGTAGGATAGCTTGAAGGATCCTGGTTTTATTGCATTTTATACTTAGATTTGGATACAGAGTAAAAGTGCTATGTCCTGCAATTTGGCTTCCCATTGTAGTTCTTTCTTGATGTATTTTCTTTGGTATTGCCTTTGTGTCTTTTCCATTCAATGTCAAGAGTGCAACTTGCTCCCACGGTCCATATGATCACCGGTGGTGTTGACAGTGCCCTGTTGCTTCAGAAGACCTTATGATTCTCTGCTGCTCACTCTGCAAAAGCCTCTCTTTGGGCCGCAGAGCAAGGAGTTAGCCCAGGTGATCTCTGGGGTCTCTTCCAGCCCAAATTATTTCATTTAGCTCACAAACAAGCAGGTGAGAGGTGGATATGTGCTTGGGTGGCTGGAAGGAAGGGGACAGGGGATGTTATGTGTTGGTCAATGGCCATATCTGAGGGGAGCTGGGAGCAGCCAGGGAGACGTGGGCTGTCTGAGGGACAGGCAGCACGGACACCCAGCCAGGCACTGACTTCTCAGGTGCAGTGGGAATACCAATGTCAGTGTGTTTCATGTAACATCTTGTGGACTCTCTCAGGAAAGTACAACGGATGATTTAATGAATCACTACGAGTGTGTGGGCACTGCCTTCCAGTGGGTGAGATCTGTTTCACTCCAGCTTTGTCTCACATTATAAAGAAGCAAAATTGTGCTCTTCTGGAACTTTTTTATTTATATTTCGCAATAAAAGCTCTGACAGCTGAAATAAAGCCGTTAGTGGATTTATTTTTTCAAAAGTACAGACTCAAAGTCACAGACAAGTAGAAGAGAAGTTCTGGACTTACAAGGAAAATAAGTGATAAATTATAATAATGTGGGAAGAGGGTGGGCAGGTGGCATGGCTTTGAGCATCAAGGCTGACAGCCACTTCTCGCCCTCCATTTTCTGCCTCAGTTGAGAAGGACTCAAACTGATCAAGAAGAAAGGTCGTGACAACAAAACCAGGTTTAAAGAGCAAGGACCAAGGGTGGTCTCCTACTAGCCATAGTTTTTAGGCACTCAGGGGACAAGGCAGTCCCCACGGCAAGATGTTGTACCTGGGTAAGTAATTTCTGAAGACACATAGAGCTCCTGTCTGTGTTTCTGATGCCAAAGGAGGGTCAAGGTGCTGACTCAGCTTCAAGCAAGACCTCTTCTCTGCTTATGCTTTCACAGCCTGCCTCTGCATCTCCTTCGTCTTTCTCCTTCTTTCCTGCAAGTTACTGTGTGCTTCTGCTTGCCCTGTGCAGAGAGGAGATGGTCATGGAGAAGCCTTTCTGATGCCAAAGAAAGTCTGAAGAAGGAAAAATGTTACAGACTGCATATGCTGGGGAAGCTTATAGCTGGGGAGGAAGGAGCTGAATCCCGGAGGAAGAAGTGATATGTGCGATGTGTGTTTTACGGTATCCCAAACATTCCTGATAAGAAAAAAGGGAAATGAGGCATAAGGCTTGTGAATATTTTCTCTCTTGTATTAATCTGCTGGTATGTCAGACCATAACAATATGGATAACAGGGTATTATACGATGGGCTAAATATACTGGTGACGTAGGCACTGAAGATAAATGAGGACAAGGATGAAGATGTTACCTGAGATTAACTCTTGTTATTGCTGGTATTATACATCCTTCCAGATTCTGTCTTTATGTCTTCAATGCTGAAATAATTCTAACAAATTAAGGAATTAAAGCTTTATCAAAGATGTTCTAAGAAAACCCTTTTTTCTGTATTTAATTTCTTGTTTCAAGAGACATTTTTTCCAAGATTTGTGCCCATTAGTTCCAGTTGAATGCTGTGAGGTAACAGTTAAAGTCTAGCAGATAAATATTGAGAGATGTCACAAAACTGCTCAAGAGTCTTCCTCTTAGCCCCTACTTCTTGGTTGTCAGAAAATCCCTCCATCCTTGACTCACCTTCTGCTAGGAGTTTCCTCAACCATCTCTTCTGGGAATGGTGCCAGCGTATCTGGATGACAGCCAGGGTTTGCACGCATCCTGGAGAGCAGCAGAGGTGGAGTGTTGGCTGACCTTGGCAGGCACTGCCCTTTTTTTACCCATTACACACTCACACAAAGCCACAGCAATAGGCGTGTGGCCAGCTTCCCACCAGCCCATCTACAGATGAATAACTTTCTTACTTCAAAAAGTTTCATTAGATCATTAGTCCCTGAAAAGAGGTGAGCCTTGCACACAAAGGGCTGTCTTTGTGAGTAGTTAAATGGAGACTGCAAACCTCATAGCACTCCAGCAAGAGAAGCGTATTCCTACTGTCCTGACATAGGGCATTGCAGCCTTACAGATCAGTTCAGCTCATTTCTGGCTGTTGATTTAAGACAGAGCTCTCAGACAAGTGTCTCAGCTCCAGCCAAGGCTGGGCAGTAACTCAGCAAGGGGACTGGATTACCCCTGCTGCATTTCATTATCTGACTAGGAACCCAGCACAAAGGATACCTCTGCTTCATCAAAGGGCTATCAGTTTTTGCTTGGTCACAGTCTGTTTCTGTGTTGAATGGTAAAAGCAGAACTTTCCCTTTTTCTTATCACCAAGTTATTGAAAACCAGATGCAGTAGCACAGCTTCCCCTAAGCCTGTGCAGGGTGCCTGAAAAAACGTGATGGCTTTACGGAATAAAAAACCAAACATAGCGAAGGTGTATCTTTAATAACAGATTATTCCTCCTAATAACACAGCCCTTACATGCACCAAAGCTAGGCTTGATTCATTCACTTCTATTGTTATTGATGAAAGACTTTAATTTTTTCCTCATCTCACAAAGGTTTATTAATTCTTAAATCAAGTATACATTATTGTGTTGTTTCTCAACTGAAAATGCGTGTTCTGAGACCAATTAAACTAAAGTATGGGATGTATTTCTCATTCTGGCAAACAAATATAGCAAGATCTTTGTGAATATTTTTCCTTGTAGGAGTCTGTGTTTCAATGCTGGTCTACCTTACTGAATATTTTGATACTGTTTTGTAAGATATGTGGCTGTATTTATTTGTTTGTCTCTGGTCATACATAGTTTATTTTTTAAAAGATTTTTGGTTTTGTCTTTAAGAACCAGAAAACTCTAAAAATTGAAAAACAGGGCTATTTTTTCTGTGTTTGGACTTTCCACCTTTCTCTTTGGAAAAACTGAGCAAAATGAAGGAAATAAATATGTTTTTTAAATTAAGTTTAAAACCAATAACCCAACGTGTTTTCCTGTTATTTTTTCTTAATTTTCTATGAAAAATTTACATTTTTAGAGTTTTTAGTAAAATTAACCATATTGATCAATTGTTACCAGTTGATAAAAAAGTGGAATACTGATAAAATAAGAACCTTTTTTGCCCAAGTCTTTTATTAAATAGGGACATTATAGATATTCATAATATTAATTACAAAATGCTTTTCTATCTCCCTCAGCACTATCAGGAACAGAATTGCTATGCTATCATAAGAAAGGTTCTAATTTACCAGTGATGCCACAGTCAAGACTGACTGCAAATTGCACTAGGGAGTATATTCTGATAATATTTCTGGACTCATTTTGATGACTCAGGAGGCCTGGATATGATTTGAAAAAAACAGGTGGTCTTTTAAATGTTTCTTTTGTTCATCTCAATATTACTTAAAAATCACTATATGTGGAACAATCCATATGAATTGTCCAGCTGCAGTTTGTGTCAACTTTATACATTTGAGAAAGTACTGACATACAATTTTATTTTATACTACATTTGTTCTTTTTGATCTGTTCTCAAGAGTAACACCTACAAACTTTCATAAAAACTAACACTTAGCAGCATTCTTTTCAGAGAGAAGCTATCTCCAGATGGTACAAGTTGTAAGGACAACCACCTTCAGTGGAGGAAGTCCTGTTGATCTCCTTTTTTTAACAAATGTTCACTACTGAAGCTATTTGGTATCCTTGACACTTCCCAGCTATGTAGACAAGTCCTACATAAATATCAATCATACATAAGTTGGTGTAAAGTATGTGTGCATTTTTTAATTTGTTTTGGTGATTATAATGTTGTTCCAGACTTAGAATCTCTACTCAACAGCAATTGCAAAACAGTGCTTCAACTTGTGAAATTATCAGAATTGATCAAGCCCACAGAGATTAATCGCATTACTTTTCTGAATTTACTCATTTCAAGGAATTCTCCACTGCTCGTAGCAATACAGATGCATTTGCTGAATCTTCACAGTGCACCTCTGGTAAATGACAACAGTGCAGCCACACAGGGATATTCCCCACACACTGACAACTCCATGTAACTCAAATTAATTGCAGGCAACGCTCTAGTTATTCAATAGTTATTGTTTCTGCAGAAACAGAAGCTTTGCACTATATACAACATCCTATTTCTTTCTCAAGCATCCCATGTTCATCTGAGATCATAAAAAATCAGGAATGGAGGCAATCTTGTCTTGACAACTCAGGTGCTTTACAGGGACTCTCCCAAAGACTTACAAGGCTTATAGAAAGGATTGTACTAACCCTTGTCTGTTGGCTATGAACCAGTCAGAATGACAGATCACCTTGTCTGCAAATAAATGTTCATTTTCTTTCCAGTGGTGAGAAATAAAGCTTATATATACATGTATAATGAGAAAGTGCTTAATTACTGTTCTCATTCTGAGATTCACACACAGAGATTAAACTATGAGGGGGAAAAAAAAAGCAGATTTAGATCTGTTACATGTCTGAAGTTGAGAATGTGTTCAAATTAAAGAGGATAGCTGAAGTGCATAAAAGGGGTAAAGAGTAGAGTAGGACAGCCTTACAGCAGAGTAGAGCAGAGCAGAACTGAGTAGAGTAGAGAGACAGCCAGTGTACACTTTCCTTTTCTTCAAGATAGCTGCTGCAGGAACAGTTCCACAGTGGGACTACTGTGAGAAGCAGTTGTGGTCTGTGAATGAAAGGATCTGCTCCAGGGGCTTTAACTGGCTCTTAGCAGAGCCAATCCTACTGTAAGAAGAAAGAAAGATAGTTTCCACAACAAATGCACTGTGACAATGAATTTTCCTCCACTTCAAAAAAAAAAATCATGCCCTAGAAGTGTGCTATGAGATGGTGGAAGGAATTTTCACACTACCCTAAGAAAGAGAAGCCTCAGCAGGAGGATCCTATAGGACCTACAGTCTTTCAGCCTTGGTGTTCTCATTACATATCACAAAAGTAATGAAAAAGGCCATCACTGTCACTCTGAATCACCATTTGCAAAGTAATTGCATCTCCTGCATTCCAGGGAGGTGGACTTGAGTTAATCCAATTGATCGGTCCCTGGGGGGCTTTACAGGGAAGGAGTTCCTTCTCCATCCAAATACAGATGGTAGGATCAGAATAAATGTACAGTTCATCATGTTTCATATTAGTACTTGTAAGTAGTGAGCAGAATGGGCATATTCAAATGCTTCTGTAGATATAATATATGAGTGAATTAGAGAATGTGATTTATCATCATCTCACTTTTTTGCTGCTCATCTGGAATATTTGACAATCTGACATAGTGAGAAATGAAAATGCTCTGAATACTACACAGTATAAAAACCAGGAGTGATCTATCCTAATTTTCTTCTGCCAGCTAAAAAACTGATTTTAAATGAAGTGTTCTTTCTTCATCCTTTGAAGTAACTTCAATTATGTCCATTTAGCCCAAGACTAAATTTAGTCCTTGAAATTTAATAAACTCTATTGGAACAAGAAACTACCCGCTGACTCTGTGGATCTAGAGACATCAATTTCTCAGTGATACATCTAAATATGCAACTGAACGCCTTAGGCTTAGATCAAAGTATATGACTGCAATTCACTCAACAGGACTAATCCCATTTGCCTCATTCGTATGAAGATCCTCCCTTGTTTTGACCAAAGTCAAGAGTGACAGGGCAGATGCTGGACATCATGATGCAATTGTGATGCCTCGGCTACAGCAGGATTAAACATCTTGAGGCACAGAAGGAAAGATGTCAGTGACATGGTTGTCAAAGGCAGAAGACCATTTTAATGTCAGAGCCCCAAAGGATTAATTCTACAAAGTCATACGCATATTCTAGATCTTTTCAGAGACCATCTGAATGATCATCTATAGTGCTCCTTAACCCAGGGAAAAAATTAGCTCCCACGTATTTCCACCCATCCTTCCTGCCTCAGCCTCAGGACCAGCTTCTTGGTCAGTGTAGGGAGAAAATGTCCATTAGCACTGAATCTGGACTCATCATGAGCAGCTGAGAGTTGGGTCTCCAGCACTGATCTGTAATTCCACTTCAGCTTCCTCTTCTCAGTTCACAGAAGAGTTCACCTCTTTATTTCTTGGCCTCTGACCAAAAACTAGCTAAAAGCAGCATGGCGTTTGGATGATTGACAGCTAACATCCCATGAGAGAACAGAAAGCTGCCTTTTGAAAAGAGAAGACAATAAAGATATTTCAACAAGAAGTCAAACAGCAGGCTTCCAATGGGGAGTGCTAAAAGACTCTCAGAGCATCACACCAGAATGGGTCTTTGTCAGCTGGCTTCATGAGAAGTGACAATTTCAGCTCAGAGTGTTTGTCAGCTCTAGCTCTTTTGTTCGACATGTGAGACAACTGAACTCGGTTACCAGGCTTATCAAAGTGAACAAACACATCTCTAGATCACCACAGGAGAGGGGGACATGAAGCATTTCACACATGATTTTGTGTTCGATTCCGTCTTTTGTCTCCCTTGCCTGGAGACATACCGCCGAGAAAAAGCATGTCAGAGCTGCACACAGTATTGTGACAGTTGCAATGCCAGCTTTGCTTTGCCTTTTAAAAGTACTTTCAGGATCTCAGCTGCTTGCAAGAGCACTGGAACTGTCCAAGAGCCACTTCTCTCATGAGTAACCGGCCTGGCCTACATCTGTTCCTGATGTGTAAAGAGGAAAGGAAACTAGATTTCTACCTATTTTTTTCCCCTCTCTTGACCTCTAATTTCAGGAGTTGATTTATTTTCATTGATATGAGCATTAACTATAGAGAAGTGGAGAGACTAAGCCTGTGGCTCTCTGAGACCTAGGACCAGAAGGTGTCCAGGCCTCCACCTGGTACCCCTGGACACCAGGTTTTGCTGAGAAGCTGTTCTGCTAACAGCAGCCCAAGGGTCGTGGGCAGCCGTCCTTTCCACCTACCACGTTTTTACGAACATGCCAGACCTGCATTTTGTTAATGCATTTACAACTGTGCAGCTCTATGTTGCAGCCTGCTTTAGCATTTCCACTGACTTTAGTGGTCACAGATCTCCTTATAGACACCAGCAACCTCTCTTCCTCTGAACTGCAGTGGCCAGCTTCAGGGTGCTCTGGTATCCTTTTATTCATAGCCAACCGTGTTTGCATATCAGACTGATATCTTCACCTCCAGCCTTGCCCCCTCCACCTGCATCTTCATTCTTCACGAGAAGACACGTTGGATCTAGCTGTGCTCAGCTGACCTGCCAAGCGGCCACCTTTCCCAGGGGCCAGGTACAGCAGTGCCACATCAGCTCCCAGGTCATGAAAGCAGCTCATCCCTGTCCCCAGCCAAATCTGTTCAGAGGACTACAGCAACACCACATGCTGCACTTCCTTAGGAAAGGGTCTGGTATCCGGGAAGGAGGCAGCCTGTGGGACACTCCTCTGTGAACTATTTAGGGACCCCATGTGGACCTGCATGTCCCAACAACCAGGGAGGCTGATTTACAAATGCCAGTGCATCACCAAGGGCATCACTAATTCAACATGGTTAAGATTTCAGGCTGTTTTCTGATGCTCAAATCCTTTTCTGACTGCACTTGAGGATCTTCCGATTCAGCACAATGCCCCCAGGCAAGCCACCAAATATATTACTCTACTTGTAAGCAACATTTTAGAGTTTTTTTAATCAGAGGTCTCCTTTTGCCAGCTGCGAACTTTAACATTCACTGCCCTCCTTACCTGTGAAGCAAATCTCAGTACATTTGCTGGGGGACAATTCCTGCAGAAATAATTACTCTAGAGCAGTGGATTTCATAAGCAATCACCCTGGTTAAAAAAAATAAGAGTAAAGCATGTTTTATGTAGGGTATAATAAAGATAAAAATTTCTCAAGCACATAAAATTTTTAATACTATATGCAGGCTAACTACTGTAATAGAAACGTAATTTTTTTTCTCAGGCTCCAGAGAGCAGTTTAATCAAATGCGCTAAAATATAAAAGACAAAAGTTTGTTGTGAAAAAGACAAAAGTTATTATCAAGACATTAGTGCTGCTGTTTATCATCGGGGTGATGAAGAGGTGTTTTCTGGCATATTTCTCCACTGGTAGGAATGTCTCTGTGTTTGAATTCAGTTGAGACATGAAAGTGCTATTCCTGAACATAATCAGGAATCGATTCTCCATGACACCACTGAGTAATTACAGTACCATTAAGTTCCATTAAGGTGGAGACACTGCCAAATTTAGACTCAGTAATTAAAATACTAAATGAAAGTGTGTGATCCCCCTACTCTCCTATCTTTTCAATGTCAAAAGAAGACTTGTCAAACAAAATCAGAACTGAGAATTTTGACTGAAACTTGTACAAATCAGAAGTTCACAAACTTTACCCACATTTTGCCAAAGCTATAAACCCTGAATGAAATTAAAAAGTCACACTGATCTGCATCATCCTTCCCTTGATAAGAGTTCTGGAAGTCACCTATTAATTCATTTTAACATGATCCATAGCTGTTGTTTTTAAATCATATAGCTATGTTCTAATAAAAGATGTACCGTTTAACTTCACTTTAATTTTTAGGTGTTCAAACTGTTCAAACAATTATTTTCCCTGAAGGGGGAAGAGCCCCCAAGTAATCAGTGATCAGTGTAGTATAATTCAGTTTGGGAAATACAATAACTATCAGGGAAAGTGCCTGAAAGCAATTTAGGAAAGATATAAAATCACCTGGGGCATTGTACGGTCAGATTCTGAAGTTAATGGATAGATTATTAAACCCTATCAAAGTATATCTGTAAAATATTTCTGTCTGATGGTGTCTTTTGCTAGACAACCACGTTTCTGCTTCATACAGAGTGCATTCAGATGCATACTTGCACATCGTAATCTAGCCAGTGCCATATGAGTACTTCCATCCTTGCCACGCTGTTACAATGCATCAGCCAGCTGGCCCCCAGTGTATTGATATACTCTCTGAGCAGCTGTTCTGAAAAGTACAAGGAAACAGCTTTATTATCTTCAGACCACAAATGCAAGCAGCACATAGTGTATGATTGTCTTCTCCCAGAGCTCCACCTGGTTTTCATCTTGAAAATAAAATACTTCCATGATTCAATCTCCCATATGCGAGGGGATCTGTTTTCAGTTCAAGCTGCTCATGCCAGTGCCCTTCATACTCTGGAATAGGAAAGGAGCCTGCCCTTGACCACCCTCTAGGGCTAGCTGGATCCCAAATGAGAAGGGGGCATCACCAAGGACAGTCCTCGGGCCAGCCCATCAAGATCACTGCCACAGGCGGCATCAAAGCCACTAGTCACTGGGGTTCATGGCCTTTTCCCAGGCTCCCTATGGATTCACCACAATTTAGAGTGGCACTGTAGGTTGAAAAAATAAACTTTTCTTTTGTGCTCCCTGTGGTTTCCTTGATTCCTTTTTTTTTTTAACTAGCTTCTTGAAATGGTTTTGTTCTGTTTCTACTGCAACAAATACATGCTTCTGGACTGTAGCTCTGGGAGACATTCAGCCCAGCAGGTTAGCGTCATCTCATATCACTGGATACATCCCAAAGGAGGAAAAAAGGAAGTTATGGCTGCCAGGGGTAGAGCCTGCATCCTTCCTGTTCACTTTCATTCGACTTCAAGAGAAGCCAAACTACTTCCTGTAGCCCATACCGTTCAACTGTATATCCTGGGTTGATATGTGCATTTCAACTGCTTTCAGCACCACTAGGACCTGGGGACAAGGGGAAGGGAAGAGATCTGTGCTCACTCGAGAAAACAGCCCAGAACTTGTTATCTCTTGAGCATCTGGAAAAGCTTGCAGTGTACCCAAGGGGTCCTGTTACTTTGAAACACCAGATCTTATCCAGCAGTTCACAAAAGAGCACAAAAATGTCTGACCTTCCACAATCCCTATGTATGCTCCTTCTACAGCAGGCAACTGAAAGATGCTGATTTAGGCAATTTATAATATTTAGGCCACAACACTGCTTTTCCCCATGCTGCTGCTGTCTGGGGGATGTTGCAGGCAGCCACAGGATTCATGGTGTCCATGTTAGACACCAAGTACACCTGGGTTAAAGCAGAAGATCCATTGGTTTTGTGGCAACTAAAAACAGCAATGACGGTCTGAGGGACCATCTGATTTTAATAGGCAAATGAAAGCTTGTTGGTGGTCCTTTCCCAGTGAAAGTGCCCTGCTTTTGAGACAAATCACTAATCTCCTTTTTTTCTGTCAGTCTGTTACTCTCATCAGTCTGTAGATGCTGGAAACAATACAGTTCCTTCCACTTTGTATTAAGAATACAACATTACCATGGAAATGACTGGGTAAATGGTCCATTCAGTTGATAATTTTACTTCAAGCACTGAAAAAAAATTGGCACCGGAAAATATCCTCAGTTAGATTCCAAAATATTTTCTGTGCTACATTAAAAAATATGTATAACGTGCACTAATGGAATTAAACTTAGACAAGATAAACACTCAGATATTCCTTGAGCTGCAATTTCCTTCAAGAGCACTAGTCTCCGAATGCCAGGGACCCTTCAAGCTTTGATACAGTGAAGTTAAAGGAGGCTTTCCTCTCTTAGCTGTCTCTCCTTTTTTCTTCACTGCACTTCAGCCTTGAAAGATTTAAAATAGACTGAAACAACCAAAAACCCCACACTGAGGACAGTTATTTGTAACTGTCATTCCTCCCTCATCTCTTGCAATCCTGATCGTGCTAGCTTGACTCCTTGTTATACAATTGCCGTATCACATCATCCTGAATTTAGCAAACAGATTGCACTGCTGAACACGTAGGTCGGATTTGCATATGTCATACTTGAAATAGACAGGGGCTAACTCCAAATTTATCCCTATATTTGAATGGTTCTTGCCATTAGATTGAATCTTGCAATTAGATTTTTAAAAAAAACATACAAGAACAAAATGTTATGGTTTAAATCCCACAGAAATAAGCTGAGTAAAAAATATTAATATTTAACTACAGCTAGCTCCAAAATAAGGAGGTTTATTACATGCTTAAATGCTGAAAACATCTTAATTCATTCTTGACATGGATATAATCTGAGAACGTGGATTTAACTATATACTTAAAGGTTTTACTGGGCAACAGAATACTTTAGTTGTGGAGAATCTTCGTTTCCATAGACAGTAGTGAGGAACAATCTGCTCAGTGAGAAATTTATGCAAATTGACTTTAATGAAAACTCTTCTCTGCTTTACTGAAAATGTAGAAACTTCCAAATAAGATTCTTTATATCTTATAGTGCTGACTGCCTCACTTCTTGTAGTTCTTCATTGTTTTTCATAAAAATTAAAATAAAAGCATCTATTTAGAAGACCCACTTTCCTATTTGAAAAGTTGATTTCTTGTTTCTGAATGCCATGCAAATAATTTTGTCAGAGGGAAATTAATAGAGTGATTATATTCAATAACAGGTTGTGTGCATCTGTTTGTGTACCAGAGATAATTGAAACTCAGAAGAAATGAAGTTCTCAGACTTCCATGCTAATCACAGCCTCTCATTGAATTATGAGATGATTGCATATTTTCCTTAGAGAAAGGGTAGTAAATACAGGAATTTGGGATCAGAGACTAGGAAATAGAAAATATCAGTAATCGTTATATGATATGACAGGTTTTTTTCCTCTTAATCTGTTGTGTACTAAGGGGCATTTAAGAATTAAGTCAGTTTTACGTAGTTTCAAGAGTGCCCAGGAATTTTATGCTTAGATGAGCTCACAGGTATTGGGGCCTCTGAAATATTGTCTTCAACATGAGTATAATCTTTCTTTTGCTGTATGGGTCAAAGCATGAGGATAGAATCACAAAATTACAGGATCATTTAGGTTGAAAAAGACAGTTAAGATCATTGAGTCCAACTGTAAAACTAACACCATCACAGATACCAAGAAAACCTCTCTCCTAGAGATTGTAGACAGAGAATCTGCAAGAAAATGGGCAGAACCCTGTGTCCTGTGACTGACAATACTTGGAAAATTAGGACCTTCATAAATCTTGTGGTCATAATAAGTTAGGTAAGACAAAGAGTTGTGGAGGCCCTTTCCCATTTTAACATTCTTTGAAGACTCTTACACTCTTCTGAGTATACTTCTTATGTTTTACAACATTTTTTATTGACCATGTCTCCTAAAGAAAAGTCTCTTACAAGCATCAGGCTTGTCTGTGTGTGCTAGCATGGGAGCAGTTTTTGATCCCATGTTGCTACAAGGACAGGTGGGGGCTCTTCACTTGAGAATGATGCTCCAGATGAGATTGCAGCCGAGGTCAAAGATACAACTCCTCTTGTGGCTGCAACCACAAACCAGAGGGAATATTGTTGCTTTGATGTGATAAATCACTGGCGAATGGATTAAAACATATTATTGTCCATTATTGCCTAGCAGCAACCAAATACAGCAGTCAATGCTTTAAAATTAATCCCCCAAGCATCCCCATGCCTACAAGGCAGACAGGGTGAGTGGTATTTATCTCTGCTACAGGTTAGGCGTTTAAAGTAATTTGTAATGCAAATTCTTTGCAGTCAAGACAGAAATGGGCACTTCAAGAACCAAATCCTCCTACCTGGACAATTAGCTTAGATTAGACACCTCACTTACAGATTGCTGAAGTTGGGGGAATTTTTCTTGCCTCCTAAGAATGGCTTGGTTTTTTGGAGCAAAACTCCTCTCAGCAGCAGAGACTATAATTTACCGCAGCATCTCAGCGTGGATATAGGTCTCCAGCTTTTGACCCAAATATTTAGAAATGCTGACAAAGCTGACATTGAATGAAACAGTTCATGCCACAGGCACGAAACTTTAAAGCTTTTAAAACAAGAGCCTGGTGAGGTTCCTGTGAGCTGGTGACACAAATCAACACTAATCCTGGAAAGGATTAAGCAGGGGGCTGCCTGCATGGACAAGCCACACTCATGGTCCTTTGCTGAGGGCTCTTGCATGCAGTTTGAAGGATATTCAAACCCATAAGAAGTAGTTTACTCAAATTTTAGCTCCGGTGGTTGGTGTAGCTTTTGCATACTTACCACAAAAGTGGCTTCTTCAAAATGATAGTGTTTCCTCCTGGATAGTCATGACAAGAACTTGTGACCTGGACAGACTCCTCCATGTGAGGTAAAGAATGTAGCTGTCTTAAAATTGTATGGGTCCTTACCAAACCAAGCAAAATATCAGACACCGGGGAGACACATCACTCACTGTATTTGCACTGTGCTTTTGTTACTCTCACTTGAGGACTCGCAGAGCTTCTGTGCTTTCCAGTAAGAGTAAACAACCAGCAGCCACCAAGAAAGACTGGAATGACCTTTTATAAGTCATGGTTGTTTTGACTACTAGTAACTATTTTCCTGGTTTTTACCACCTTCATTTGTAGGCCAAAAAAAAAAAAGAAGAAAAAGTGATACTGCTTTGGTATGAATCATCCTTCCCACTAAACTGTCTCCTTGACTGGCAGTTGAGTTTGTTAGTCATCCATCGTTTCAAACTTGTGGGTGGCAATTATCCAGTGTTTCCTCTAGGTGTCAAGTCATACGGATAATCCCCTGGGGAGTTTCATTACACCCACTGGAACCACTGTGGTTTTGATGTACCCATCCTTCCCAGGCAGAGACAGTATGTTTTTCTTTCCAGGCTGGAACTGCAAAGTTTTTCTACATTTCCACAGACTGTACTCACAGGTGCCTGATACTTTCACAAGCCGTTACAGGCAACTTCATCGGTTGCCCCACACTGTGGACCCTCCAGACTTCCAGGGGCTGTTATCAAGCTCTAACCAAAGTTGTCCTTCTGAATTATTTCACCTGTCTCATGAAATATTGCTGGAATAGTTAGGTACTCTATACGATTTAAAATCATCGTATTTTCTACCTCCGTAAAGATATCTCTAAAGCATGAGCCCTAGTATGTGCATGTAATTGTCACAAAGAACCAAAAAGCAAATATCTGAGATGTCTGCATATCACCATAAACCCTTCTGGTCCCATAGGAGCTTTTCTTTCTGAGCGGTTGTTGTTGGAATCACTTCTTCACTATTTTAATGGAAACCTTCAGCAAAATCAGCAGTTTTCATTTCTCTGACTCGCATGTCAGAGAAGCACGTACACATCTGTGGGATTAGGTCTGACATTGTCTATCTGTAGAAATAAGGAATTTCAAAATGGTAGTGAAACCTTGATAGTACTGTGCATATTCAATTCTGTAATGCCACTGGCCACTCGTTGTTCACTGTTGTTGTTTACTCCCACGATATTTTTTATTCCGATTGAATCAATCTGGTTTTTAGGACATACATTCAAAGAGGCACAAAGTGAAAGACTGACATGCAGTATTATGTCAGGCTGACTACTTGAGAGGCAGTAAGTACCAAATCACTGGTACATACTGAATGAGAGCCAAGATTAATGTCAGCGGAAGAGAGATGGATGTATCTGTTAGAAAAAGCTTAACATGGTTTAGATGCAACAAATTGTGTTGTAACGATATGATCAATTTTTTTATCTTTGTCCTCATTTCCTCTTATTTGCAAATAAGTTCCTGATAATACAACTCAGTATAGTACTTGTTACTACAGTGAAGCTCCCATTCAATGAGAGGCCTCTAAACTTGAGGTCATTTTAAGAATAAATCCATTAGCTAAGGAAAGCAAGAAAAGGACCAAAAAATGCCAGATGTTTTGATGGGTCATCCTCTGTCTGATTTCAAATGAAATTTTGGATATTGTGAACTGAAAATTATAATTTGATATCTATCTTCATTTTAAGGTGTTCTTTTTATTGTAAAAATACAAGGAGGAATCAGAAGAAAAAGTGGAACAGAAAAAACAATCAGCTCAAAAGAGGACTGGTATAATGAAGAACAGAGATATGAAACAAGAAAGAGAGAGGAAACAGAAGACAAAGCCAAAATATTTCACACGAAAAAGTGCATTGACATTCATATTGTATTTGACAGGGCTAAGAAAGAACCTCAGCTCAGCAATGACTAGGTTACGCACCCTCTCATTACTGTTGAATGTGCTCTGATTGCCAGAGGCGGGTGGTTCTTTCCGACATGCTTAGTTAACTTGTGGGACCCATTGCCATAGGAGCTGTTGGATGCTAAAAGTCCACTGGAGCTGAAGACAAGTCTGTGAACTTCTATTAAACACAAAACAGGTAGTCACTGAGCAGCCAGCTGTAGGAAATTTCTATTTTCATAGAAATTTCTATTTTCATACAACCATAGAATGGTTTGGGTTGGAAGGGACCTTAAAGATCATTAAATTCAAACCCCCATTCCATGGGCAGGGACACCTTCCACTAGACCAGGTTGCTCAAAGCCTCATCCAACCTGGCCTTGAACATCTCCAGGGATGGGGCATCCACAGCTTCTCTGGGCAACTTGTTCCAGTGCCTCACCAATTTAAAAAAAATTTTAAAAATTTTTTTCACAGTGAAAAATTTCTTCCTGACATCTAATCTAAATCTACCCTTTTTCAGCTTAAAACCATTACCCCTCACCCTATTGCTACACTCCCTGATAAAGAGCATCTGCCTGTCCGTCATGTAGGCCTCTTGAAGTACTGGAAGGCTGCTATAAGATCGTCCTTAAGTCTAGTCTAAATCTTCCAGTTTAAAACCCATTACCTCTCATCCTGTCACTACATGCCCTTGTAACAAGTCCCTCCCCATCTCTCCTGTAGCCCCCTTCAGGTACTGGAAGGCTGCTATAAGGTCCCCCCAGAGTCTTCTCTTCTCCAGGCTGAACAACCCCAACTCTCTCAGCCTGTCCTCATAGGGGAGGTATTCCAGCCTTCTGATCATCTTTGTGGCCCTCCTCTGCACCCACTCCAACAGCTCAATGTCCTTCTTGCATTGGGGAGCCCAGAACTGGACACAGTACTCCAAGTGGGGTCCCACGAGAGCAGAGTAGAGGGGGAGAATTACCCCCTCTTGATGCAGCCCAGGACACGGTTGGCCTTCTGGGCTGCGAGCACACACCTCTGGCTAATGTTCAGTTTTTCAGCTACCAACACCCCCAAATCCTTTTCCTCAAGGCTACTCTCAAGCCATTCTCTGCCCAGCCTGTATTTGTGCCTGGGATTGTCTCAACCCATGTGCAGGACCTTGCACTTGGCTTTGTTGAACTTCATGAGGTTGGCATGGGGCCCCCTCTCAAGTCTGTCCAGGTCACTCTGGATGGCATCCCTTCCTTCTAGTACACTGACTGCACCACACAGCTTGGTGTCATCTGCAAACTTGCTGAGGGTGCACTTGATCCCACTGTCCATGTCACTAACAAAGATGTTTAATAACACCGGTCCCAGTACAAATCCCTGAGAAATGCCATTCGTCACCGGTCTCCATTCTGAAATTGAGCCGTTGACCTCAGCTCTCTGAGTGTGACCATCTAGCCAATTCCTTGTCCATCAGGTGGTCCATCCATCAAATTCATATTTTTCCAATTTGGCCACCAGGGCGTCGCGTGGAACCATATCAAACACTTTGCAGAAGTCCAGGTAGGTGACGTCAGTTGCTCTTACTTTGACCACTGATGTCATAACTCCATCATTAAAGGCCACCAGGTTTGTCAGCCACGATTTGCCCTTGGTGAAGCCTTGCTGGTTACCAATCACCTCTCCTTTGTTTTCCATGTGCCTTAGTAGAGATTTCAGGAGGATGTTCTTGATGATCTTGCCAGACACAGAGGTGAGACTGACTGGCTTGTAGTTCCCCGGGTCTTCTTTTTTACCCCTCTTGAAAATGGGGGTTATGTTTCCCCTTTTCCAGTCAGTGGGAACTTCACCAGATGGCCATAACCTTCAAATATGATGGTTAATGGCTTGGCAACTTCATCCGCCAGTTCCCTCAGGATCTGGATGTGGATGGATCTCGTCAGGTCCCATGGGCTTGTGCCCCTTCAGCTTCTTTAGATGATCTCGAACCTGATCTTCACTTACAGTGGGAGGAACTTCCTTCTCCCAGTTCTTACCTTCACTTCCTGCAACATGGGCAGTGAGGCCAGAGACCTTGCCAGTGAAGACTGAGGCAAATAAATCATGGAGCACCTCAGCCTTCTCTGTATCCCTTGTGGCCAGGTCTCTAGCTTCCTTCCAGAGAGGACCGACATCTTCCCTAGTCTTCCTTTTATCATCGATGTGCTTGTAGAAATTCTTCTTGTTCCCCTTTATGTCCCTGGCTAGATTTAATTCTGTCTGGGCTTTAGCTTTTCTGACCTGATCCCTGGCTACTCACACAGTCTCTTTGTATACCTCCCAGCTAACCCATTCTTGCTTCCACCCCCTATATATTTTCTTTTTGTGCCTGAGTAAGTCCAGGAGCTCCTTGTTCGTCCATGGGGTCCTCCTGGCATTCTTGTCTGCCTTCCTCTTTCTTGGGATGCACTGCTCCTGCCCTTGGAGGAAATGGCCCTTGAATACTGACCAGATTTCTTGGGTCCCTCTTCCCTCCAAGGCTTTGTCCCACAACACTCTGACAAGCAGGTCCCTGAAGAGGTCAAAGTCTGCTCTCTTGAAGTCCAGAGTAGTGAGCTTGCTGCGCACCCTCTTTGACCCCCTAAGGATCTTGAGCTCAACCATTTCATGGTCACTTCAGCCAAGGCTGCCCTTAATCTTCACATTACTCACCAGCCCCTCCTCCTTGGTAAGGACAAGGTCCAGCATAGCACCTTTTCTTGTCGGTTCCTGTAACACTTGGAAGAAGTTGTCATCAATATGTTCCAAGAACCTGTTTGATTGCTGGTGCCCTGCTGTGTTGCCCTGCCAGCAGGTATCAGGGTGGTTGAAGTCCCCCATGAGGACCATAGCTTGCGAACGTGAAGCTGTTTCTCTTGTTTATAGACGGTCTTATACACTCAGTCTTCCTGGTCAGGCGGCCTGTAGCAGACCCCAACTACAACATCTCCTTCCCCTGCCTTCCCTTTAACCCTGAGCCATAAGCTCTCTGGCAGCTCCTCATCCATCCCTAGGTGGAGCTCCATGGATTCCAGCTGGTCTCTGACACAGAGGGCAACACCCCCTCCCCTTCTCCCCTGCCTGTCTTTCCTAAAGAGTTTAAACCCATCTATTCCTACGCTCCAGTCATGAGAGCCATCCCACCACGTCTCAGTGATGTTAATGACATCACAGCCCTGTACTCACACGCTCACCTGTAGCTCTTCTTGCTTGTTCCCTGTGCTCCAGGTGTTAGTGTACAGGCACTAAAGTTGGGCCGCCATTGCGGCTGGATTACCAATTGGGGGTTCCCTTGTCCTGCACTTCAGGCGCTCTCTTCCTGGCCTGTGATCCTGCTCCAGGCCCAGGGCACCCATTACTGTCATCCCTTGAAGTGGGATGGATTTAGGATCCCCTCCCCTGGCAACTCTAGTTTAAAGCCCTCCTGAACTTCAGTTGGAAAGCTTGTTGCCAAATACGCTCTTCCCCTTCTCTGAAAGATGTACCCTGTCAGCCCCAGAAGACCAGATTTCTCACAGTGAGTCCCCTGGTATAAATAAGCCAAAGCCCTGCCCATGACACCACTCCCTTAACCATGTACTGATTTTCTCAATTTATGCTGCTCTATATATTCTTCAGATTGTTTGCACTGTGTCACTATTTTAGGCAAAAATATATTCCACTGTTAGACTAGGCAAAAGAAAGTCATGAAACCTCACATTGTTTACATTTGTTTCACAAACAGGATAATAATGCACTATGTCAACTACCAACAGCAGGGTTAAATTTTGCACTAAAAGAAAATCAAGTATAATTAATGTAGTCAAAAAGACTCTAGTCTTTTAAGGTAGAACAACAATTGAGATATTTGATTTTTGGATTTGTCTATGTCTCCACAGTAGTTCTTTGATAGTTTGTTGAGGGGAGGTGGGTCTGAAAATTGCCTAAACCATCTCTGACTCTTTTCATCAGAACATGTACTAAAATCTGTTCAAGTTAATGCTATTGGAGAATGGGAATAGCTGTAAAACTTTTGTGTTGTAGAGAGAAAAAGTGGAACAGTTGGAAAAACATTTTTCCCCCTATCTTTTTTCTGAATGTTTGTTTTTAGAGGAAAAACTGTCCTTTGACCATAAATGTCAAAGAAGCAAAACAACTCTTCCATTTCATATGTACCATGCACACTGAAAAAATATTATACTATTGGATATGTATTTCTCTGATTAAGTTTTAAGGTTTTTTGCTAGTGAGAAATGGAGAACTATTTCATTAAGAGCTGAAATTATGTCCTCTCTGAGATAGCATTGGTCTCTAAAAATTATGTTCATTTATCCAGTTTTCATTTAGCTTAAGGACAGCAGAGATAGCATTACATAGACAAAAGCTGGAATACATTTTTCAGTCACGTATTGTCTGCCTTTAAACTGGGGAACCTTTGACCTTGGGTGTTTTCTGTCAAGATTGATTTTTCATATCTGCCCAGCTAAAATGAATTGTAGGCAGAAAAAGTATTAAGCGTGTTCATTTTTACTTCTTTTCTGTATAGCATTCGATTAGCATTGCATCATTAAAGCATAATGGTTGTTTGTGTGCTTTTTACAGTGCTTTTTTTTTTCCTTTTTTTTTTTTTCCACTGAAGGTTTTAGGTTATGTAGATGTGGACTGTTTAGAGTTTAAAAGCAACATTCAGAAGCAAGAACTTTAGAAGGTACTTTAGGACATAAAAAAAAAAAATTAAAGTATATATACTTGGAAAAACTGTGTATAATACATGCACTATCCAGATCTGAAATGAAATACTGAATGTCATAAAAATAAACAAATTACATCATGTACTGACTGTGTGTTGAAAATAGTCTTCAAAAATAAGTTGTCAGTCTTAAAAATATTTGAAATAGTCAAAATGTCTTTGGAGTTTGAAAAGTGATTATGTAAATAAAGACATTTAACCAAGAAATGGGCAGGGGAAACCTGAAGAGTAAATTCTTACATTGGAATGAAGCTGGCAGGGGAAAAGCATAGCTATTTGTGAGTGGAGTAGTTCACACTTAATAATATTAAGATACGAGAAAAATATTTTAACCAAGTCAACAACTGTTAGTGCTCTATTGCTAAAGAAACATTATGTTTCTAATTTCATTCATGCTAGTGGATAATATGTACAGTGACCGAGGCAAGCTTAAGTCTTAATAACCTGTTCATGATACATATTATTCATATCACTGGAGCATTTAGAGATGGCAATTTAGGACCTTCTGTGCATAACAGCTGAAGAAAACATCAATCCCAGTTCCTCAAATCCAGGACCAAAATGTAGATGTGAGACAACACTCAGTTACAGCTACGACAAGAAAACAGTGGGCAGTTCTGATCACCACAGAAGACACTCATATTGCTGCACGGGAAATCCTGGTGTTGTATGTTCCTCATGACATACATGAAAAATTCCTAATCCAGAAAGACTCCATGGAAAAGAAGGAATAACTGCAACTTTGCAGTTATTCAGAAGGAGCTCCTCCCAAACACAAGCAGCAACAGAGAGGAAAACACAAAGATGACTGAAAATGTACTAAACAGAAGATAAAGGCCTATGTAGGAGATAACTAGCCATTCTTGCACAATTGTAGTGGGCATAAAATTTCTAAATACAGTAATGTGTTGACAGAGTAGTTTGGAAACCACAGGAGAGAAAATGCTGTTAAGTAATGAAAGTGAAAGAGCAACATGGATTTATATCAACAAAGCACCTGGCTCATATTGTTTTGTATTCTTCAAATAGCATTTAACATTCATTTGCATGCTTACATCAAACCCATTCACAAAGATGTAATTAGACATTTTGAGAGCAAGCATTCCTTTGATAGAAGAGTTAACAGAAGTTCATTTTCAATGACAAAATGGGTTTCAGGGGACATAAATATCTACTATTTTGTAAACATGGGAAAATAAACTATTTGTTTTATGGTTTTCATGTCGGAGATGATGCTCATTACATCACTGAAACTAGCTGATGAATAAGTTTAGGCATAACTGTGCAGGAAAGCAAAAGACCTGCTATCAGAATGTTGGGAAAAAAATGAAATAAATCATACATGTCTTACTGTAATTTCATACCAGATCTTAGAGGAATGACAATAAGGAACTGTAGAAATTATTTGGGCAGATGCCATTACAAAGGCTCTCTCTGGTTTCTTTGTGCCAGCAGGATGCTGTTCATATTCTCCAGCTGAGCAGTATTGCGCTGCTGAGGTATCTCTCCAGGATAACACCAGGATTTCCACAACAGGGACATGGAGAAAGTACCAACCTGCAGCAGCGTGGCTCTGCTAGTGTGCAAGGGTGACAGGGTTCTGTGAAAGGGTGGCAGGGTTTTCCTACTTTCCACAGCATCACCTGCCACACATGAGATCAGATGAACCTCAGGAAGCTGTTGTCAGTATTGCAGCAGTGTTGGTCCTGCTCTCAGTGTAGGGGAACAGAGGGCTTCAGGAAGATCCTACTTAAGGCAGCAGCTCCATATCTTTATCTGGATATTGGTTGAAATCTGAATAATCTTCTTCCAAATATCCTTGCCTACCCATGTCAGGCATGTGCTACCTCACGTGCCTATATGCACTGGCATGTGCTACCTCACCAAAGACTTCAGGGCACAGTCTTTTCATAACCTGGTTAGCTATTAGTTCTTTGGTTTAGTCCCTGTGCAACACTGACATTTTTTTAGCCTGCGGATGCATATCACTGGTACTAACAAGCAATGCTTAACTTTGAAGACATGCAAACATGGGAAAGTAAAGCCCTGCAAGGTCTATTTATTTAAGAGGTTTTCAGTTTGACTTAAGTGCCTGAATTATGGACAGAACCCATTTAGCAGCTCTCATTAGCTGGGTCATATTGTATGAGAGATGTTAACTTACTTCTTTGGAGTGTGATGCAAGTTTTGCATAAGTGTAAAGGATTGATCCAAATAATCTTGGTTGAAAGAATGAGAAACTTTTACATAATTAAATAAGCATTAGGAATTGCCTGGAATATGCATACATTAAAGTGGATATGTTAGATGAATGGGGGGTGGTGATTCTTTGCAACAGTCCCTGTGCTGAGGACAAACTCAGAGCTTGGTGACCTGCTCACCAAGCTGAAGGAATATGTGAGCATAGAGACAAACAGCAAATTGCTAGAAAGTCTGCTTCCCATACATTGTTTCTTGTGCCTTCCTAGGAGAGAGCAATTTTGATATAAGTAATAAAGCAAGTTGTGTCTGACTGTGTGCCAAAGGGAACCCATAATCTTTCAAAAGCAGTTGGTGAATGACTGGTTAGAAATGAACCTAGAAAAACTTTAATTTGACTCTGTACAATCTGACAGCCAATAACACTGAGAATGTAATCAAAATAATAGTGGTATAACCCTACATGCCATGAACTACCCTGCATATCAAACATAAATTCTGGAGCATTTTTTCTGGTGGTCCTGTCACGGTGAGCAGTGAGAATATCCCTTGAAAGAGGCAATGAAGTCTAGTCTGGAACCTAACACTGTGAGGGAGCAGATTATTCAGAATCTAAGATCCTTCTTTTGTTTAACAGCTAAAGCTATTGTATCGGGAGGTGCCGTGTGGCAACTCTGCGTAGCAGGCTGTCTGAATCACTGGTTCCTTGAATTTCTATTCCCTCAGTAGGCATCTCAACCCATCATGGGCACAGTGGCAGGGCATCTGCAAATGACCCTATGACGGTTGTCCCACATGGGAGATGAAGCCGCATGCCAAGGCAGAGGCTGGTGCTCAGCACAGCTACACTGGGTGATCCTGCCTCCGTGAGCACAGGCAGAGCTGCTTCTGCCAGCCGGCAGCCATCGCACCCCACCATCGCTGCGGGAGGGACAGTCCTCTCTTCTCGCCTGGGAACGGGGACAGCTATTTTCACAAAGCAGCTCATCCTGCTTTGGATGGGATGAATTACTCTTCATCCTCCACTGATCATTCAGTCAGCCCAGATCGGAATACTAGCTGCAACTAATACTAAAGATGTTTTGTGCAAACATAGTAAAATAATTCACACATATATTGGGAAAGTTAAAGGTTATCAAATCTGACAATAGCAGAAGTAAGAAAGACAGACATGTTCAAGGGCTTTTTCTGAGCTGCTATTTTATTCATTCAAGAATTGCTTTGAGTGGAATACAAAATGCACAACAGTGTCTCTCAAAAGGTCCAGTATTCTTTAGAGAGTTTGGAAAAGCTGTGTCCAGGTGAAACAGACGGGAAATCAGGAAGCAGTTCTGATCAGCTTATTTTTAAGCCCATACTGGCATCAGCATGTTTCCTGCTCAAGGAGCAGACAAAAACTTTCCTGAACAATCCTCATGAGTTGTGAATTATGGATGTATCTCCATGAACCTTTGAGTTTCTGACTGGAAGTTAAACAAAGCAGAAGAAAATACTTTTTTCTTTTCTTTAGTACTTTGATTCTCTGCACAGATACTTCTATCATTTTTACATGGCTTTTGCTTTCCTGCGTAGTCGCCCTCAACCCCATGCAGACACATAGCCTTGAGGCTTTTCTGTATTTCCACTATGTTTTTAAAACTTTAAATAATGTGTGCAGATTCTTCCTAGATATTGATCCTTCTTCTTTTCTGACAAGTCAAATGTGTCTGTGCATCATAAATGTCAATATTCATACTGGGTTTTACATGAAAATATGTATTTTCATCAGGAAAAACTTGCTATATCTATTTCGGGCACCTCGCATGCCTGCATTGCCTTTCATCAAGGGTCAGCCGCTGGACCCAGCTGCTTCAAATCCTATTAGCCAGCCTTCAGACGTACTTCAGCAATAGGATCTAGGCCTTCAGAGCTTCCCAGTATGAAGCATCTCCTTGTGAAAATAACTAGCACTGGTTGGTGAGGAACTTCAGACAAAACTGGACTTTTCCACAGAGCAACCTGAGATGGAGATGCGAGATGGCAGCCGCGGGATGGGGCTGGAGGTGCTGCAGTGGGTACATCGAGGTCATCCTCTCTCACCCATGCTGCCTCCATCCCCAGCCTGGAAGCATCACCAGCTCTTACAGCAGAAGCCAGCTGGTGGAAAGTTGATGTTTAGGCACATGGTTCCCAAACTGCTGGCAGTCAGAAGGGCTGTTTGTGCTGTGTAACCCCATGCGATAACTACACTTGTCTCCTTGCACCAGCGTAGCTCCAGAAGCAGTGGGGGGTGGGGAGGGGGCTTGTCTTCTTCCAGCAATCACATTTCCATCCTCAGAAGCTTTTACAACAGTTGGCAATGACTTCCAGCTTTCCTGGAAGCCTCTGTTTTGCACTAGCAGTTACAAATCTGAATCATAGATACTGTCCTCTCATTCCTGTCTGCCTATCATGGTTGAGATATAATACTGAGAACACTGAAGCCATGTAAAATTTATCCCTTCCAGGTTACTCTTTATAGTATTAAGAAACTTTTCCAGGTATGAGTCAGCTGTGTCTCACTGATGTGCTCAGCAAAAGTTCATTTGAAACACTGGTGGTGCAGTAGGGCTCAGCAAACTCAGTGAAGCTCCCCTCCACCCCTCAGCTTCACCCTGATTTCAGGACAGCACAATAGCCACTGCTGGACACCCAGACTGGTGTGCATACCCCAGTACCTCCTAGCATCATGCTAGAGCAAGACCTCAGCCCTTGGAATGTGGCTGTGCTGTTGGCACTCCCAGAACATGGTCACATCCAGTGCTGCGTGGCTGCCAGGCCCTCACCCATCCTTCCAGGCAAGCTTTTTGGGAGCCAGCACAGACTTGGGACTGTTCCCTACAGCCACGCTGCATGTGGTGCCTTGTTTCAGAAGTGACAGATGTAATGGTTGTGACTTTCAAGTGACAGCGATGGCCAGGAGGTGCTGTCTGTCCTTGGAAAGCCCCTTAGTTCCCTTGGGAAATACAGGCATAAGAGGCAGAGGAGAGCCAGGCTCTCCCAAAATCACTGCCTGATCTGCAGCACGCCACAAGGTGGGTGCAATCTGTCCAGGTTTTACCTCCCAAAACAGACACAGGGATGCTGGCAAACATGAGGAGCCCTGGCTGGGCAGGGCTCACTGTCCAGGCTTCCTTCAGCAGAGGTGGGAGTGCTGGGGAGATAAAAAATGTGACCTCCACTGACCAAAAGCTCCTGTTTTCCTCTAAGACTCACTTATGTCCGGGTGTACAGGGGTGCTGGCATTAGACACAGGGAAGGTGATAGGTCTTGTGACAGCTGCATCAGAACATGTCACAGGAGGTCACTATTTAGTCATCCCAATTTTGTCCATTTTTAATGAAGGAACTGTTTTCTAAAAGTAAAATTCCTCTGCAGTTGTGTGTCTTCTTGATTCAGTGCACTCATAAGGCTTCAAGAGCATCTTCTTTTAATAATGTCATGCTCTTGAATGCTGGTGATTTCCCTAGAAAACGATCCACAGATTCCTCATTTGCCATTCTCTTAGGGGTAAGAACAGCAAATGTGCTGACATCGATTCCAATCAGTCTGGATGCTGTTTCAAAGAGATCAGGCTGCGTTAGTCCTGTAAGCATCTCTGCATGCTGTGACACTACCCTCAGGCACAGCCCTGCCATCCAGCCCTGTTCAAGGCTGCTGCTCCACATGCGTGCTTGGGAGGCACTGTACCTCAAGCTCTAGCTACTGTTTAATTAGACAGAAAGGCTCTAAGTATTAATAATAAACTAACTCCACGGCAGGCAGAGGAGGAAGCATCTGCCAGAAACTTTATCCCTCCATCTCCTCTAGCAGTTCATGTCTTCCCTGCTATCTTACCACACTATCTAGTATTCCAAATCAGGAGTACACCTCTCCCACTGTCCTCCTGCATCTCCCAACAGGTTCTGCTGCTGTGGTTTTGTCTGTCCTTCATGGGAGTGTGCCAGGGGACTGTTCCTGCTTCATGTCACTGACTCCTTCCAGGCTTTTGCAGGAGCTGTTGTTCTGCACAGCAACAGATCACTACCACCGCATGTCTCCACCTGATAGCTTACACAGAGTGACTTGCCCTCAGGCCACATTAATATCCCCCCATACACACAGAAATGCTTCCAGCTATCATACACCCGCCTTCACCAGTATTTTCTCTATTCTGCACCAGGCAGCACTGAGCACATGAGGGTAGAAATCTCTGCTAGAGCTCTGCATGTGTTTGGCACGGACCAAAGTCACCCTTGTCACCAGTGGCAGGCTGAGGACTAGACATCAGGTCTCCAGACTCCCAATGCCAAAGGGCTCATAGAGAAACCTATGTCCTGTAATGCTCATCTTGGCAGAGACGGTAAGGAGGAAGAGGAGGAAATCTTTTCTCATTATAATGTGCTCTGTAGGCCTAGGCTGGCAACATCACAGCAGTCGGACAAATCCCTGGTAGAAAGATCCCAAAGTCTAAACATGCAGAGAATGAGAGGAAGAAAAGGACAAGCAACTCACACAGATTCACCCAACAGGCCATGGAAAATGCTCACAACTAATTTTCAGCAGTATGTGTTCTCAGTCTTGTAGCCTTCTGAGATGCTTTTGAAGCAGAAAAAAACACTTTTTGGCTTTCAAATGATAGTAACAAATAGCCCAAAAGAATTAAAATTACTGTTGCCGGATAACTGTGACAAGTCATTTGGGGAGGGGGTGCATGCATTCTGCGTTAGGTGTGAACCACTCTGACTATCCATGGGGCTCTTCAGGAGGCAGCTTTCCCAGTCCGTGTGCCCCAGCTACTGAAATCCCAGCCAGCTTCCAGGCTGCCCTCCCTGCTGCCTGCTCCCCTGCCCCTCGCCCACTCTGCCTGTGCCAGACCTCTGTGTCCCCATCCTGAGCATTGACGCTTGGCTGGGCAGCTCCAGTTCGGCTTTCCCTGCTCAGCCCTCCTTCAGGGTTACTCCCCTCAGGAGAGAAGAAAGAAGAAATCTCTGCTGGAGCCCTGTTTTTGTCAGTGCTCCCCTCCTGTTCCTGAAGTATATGGCATCAAAAGGCCAAGGCATGCCTGGTTACCAGATGGACCGTGAACCCTACTGCCTGTTTACCAGATGCATAAAGAAGAGTTGCTGCACACTAAATATTTGCTCTCTGCCGCTGAACATCTCTGAGCTCTGATATATTCCAGGAGCGTTAGCCAGGGGCTGCCCACTGGAGTACTGAAAGGGCATGTGGCTTGCTGTTTTAAAAATGCAGCCAGATTGAAAGAAAATCTAATTACGGCAGATTTCCATTAATTTAAAATCTTCCCCTCGAAAGACTAAATGCCACCCATGCTGGCAGAAGGATGTGGGGCTGTTCCTGGCCTCCATAACTTTAATTTCCCCTTCGGGGAGAGACAAGGAAGGCAGAGCTGGGGAAATCACCTCCTGTAAGAGCACATCATGGTACTAGAGAGCTGCCTTGGTCCAGCAGGATGCCCCTCACGCAAGGCTGCCTGCAGACCCCAGGAGCACTGCCACGAACTCTCCCAGGAATGAAAGGGAATTTTTTTGGTGAAACTGTAATTTCCACTGCCAAAATGGGAATCCAGAAACACCTCAGTGATTCCCCAGCCCGAACCAAGGGAAAATTCCCTCCTGAACTCACATTTCATTTAACCCTGAGAATATATGAATGCTGTACTAACCACCACTGGGGACATTTTTCACAGTTGCAGTAAACCTGCCTAACACTTTATCTATTTGAGATCAATAAAATGCTTCTGAGTGATAATATAAAATACAGCAGATGCAAATGATGTCTCATAAGAGAAAAGAGGCTCCTCTTAAGCTGTATTTTTATAGGTTCTAAGTTCCCAATACCATGCCTTTTAGTATCTCATAAACACACTTAAATAATTTATTTGTTGAATTTCAGCTTTTTGAAAATTAAGTTTTCTATGTTTTCTTCCTATTTTGAGCAATGGTAAAAATAACAGCTGTGCAGAGAGGGCTGCATTAGGGGGGCATCGGGCAGATGAACCAAAGAATTGGACAGTGAACATGGAGAAAACCAGAAACAAGTACAGATGGTTGACTGGACAGAAAACTCCATTTTTATGTGCATTTAGACAATTGCCACCTGGGTTATAACACTGACTTAAACCAAACCATTTCTGTAAACAGGTTAGATCTTCTCACTCATGGAATTAAAGAATTGAAAGAATCCTAAGAGGTCATCTAGCCCAGTTTAATCTGAACCTAGGTGGTCTCTGAGAAGCTGTTGCTAAATCTCTGGTGACAGGGATTAACAGCCTAAGTGATCTGTTCTGCTGTCACACCATCCTTGTGCTAAGGAAACGGTTATGCAGCTGAAAGAGATCGAGACAGCAGGAAAGCTATAAGGGCTTCTAGTGAATATTCAACAGCACAATTGAAATATCTCATTAATTTTGCGTGGCTGCCTTCAGCTGGTCACCTGCACTGTTGTGGGTCACTGGTTAAATAAGAGTGAAGCAAGTCTCCATGCAGGGTTTAAAAGTTGCTATTTGTGCTCAGGCAAAAAGAAACTACGGGTTTTATTTTCTATCATGCTTCCAGTAGCAGTTTATTAGGCAGTTGATACAAACACTGCAATGAGAGGGGAAAAAGTTACAGATTTATGCAAACATTTTTCCTGGTTGCAAAAAGTTTAAGTGTAGCTATTAGGAAAAAGATCACAGCAAAACCATGGAGGCAGAGACCTCAGCAGCTTCTTGTCTTCAGAGACAATGTCATCTAATATTAACAAGCTAACAGCAATGATCTATTGTCTAGGAGTTGTAGCTTTGCTGTGGCTTACTATGAATCACATCCATTTGCTCACAGAGAATAAAGAACAAGGAGCAAATAAGCAGAGAACAGATAAGGACTCTTCCTCTATTGTTTAGTAATTGCAGCAGTTGGAAAACCTCATGCCCATGCCTAGCATGGTTGAGAAATAGTAATTTATATTTATGAGAGTGTCAGAACAGTGCTGACACATTTTATGCTTGAGAACATGGCAATAATTTTGGATTTTACTATCAAGCAAAATACGCTTGTCAGTAGCTACCTATTCCCCCCTGATTTTGTTTATTCAGTCAGAGGAGTTTGGACACAGAGCAATGAAGAAAAGCTGCCTGTTCGGTGAAATCTCTCAGTCACATGTGGTTTATAAAACTAATTGCTGTGGAAAATGTCATATATACATACAGATATGTATATACATGTATTTTATGCATATGTATATAAATGATCCCACAGTAAATGTGAGGATTTATGAAGTACTGATCAATACACATCACCTGAGTAAGAAGTGACTGTCTCAGGGTGTCTGCAGTGGTGGATGTCTGGACAACTGAAGGATACCTGAGGAACTACTGTGTGTAAAATCACAGAATGCTGACCTTTGAGAAGGATCTCTGGAGATTATCGGGGCCAACCTTCTGCCCAAAGCAGGGTCAAATTTGAAGTTAGATCAGGTTGCTCAGGGTGGTATCCATGGAAGGTTGGAGAACCTCCAAGGCGGTCACCACAGGTGTGTGGGCACCTGTTCCAGTGTGTGACCACTCTCATAGTAAATTTCTGTTTTTCCTAGTATCTAACTGGAAATTTCCTTACTGCAACTTGAATCTGCTGCCCCTTGTCCTGTCACATACACCTCTGGGAAGAGTCTGGTTCCCTCTTCTACATCTTCTCCAAGTAGGTAGCTGAAGAGAGCAGTAAGCTCTCATCATCACCAGCTCTTACAATGTCTGGGAGCTTTCCCACCTCCTCTTACCCTTCATGTGCTGCAATGCCCGCCTATCCTGGTGCCCTCCACCGGACTCCCTACAGTGTGGCAATGTCTTTCTCATGCTGGGGAGCCCTAAACTCGACCCAGTGCTCCAGGTGTGGTCTCACTGGGGGGAGAGGAAGAACCAGTTCCCTGGACCCATTGGCCACACTCTTGCCAAGGCAGTCCCACACGCCTCCCCTGCAGCCAGGGCACATGGCTTCCCTGGGTTCAGCTTGTCCACCAGCTTCCTGAGAGCACCCCATGTCCCCTCATCTAGGTCACCGATAAAGATTTTAAACCAGAGCAGCCCTGATATCAGTCCCTGAAGGATGCCACTAGTCACTGGCTGTCTGGTGGACTTCCTATGGCTGAACTCCATGCTTTGAGCCTGGCAGTCCTACCAATTTTCCACCCAACAAATCATCCGCTTATCCAGGAATTATTTAACTAATTTGGCTTTGATCATACTATGGGAAATTGTCAAAGATGTTTTAAAGGTCAAGGTACACAACATTCACTACTCTCCCCCCACCCAGAGCCAAGAAGGCAATCAGGTTGGCCCAGGGATTACTTGTCCTTGGTAAATCAATGCTTGATGTCCAAATTTGTTTCTTGTCCATCTTGTGTCTGGACTCACCTCTCAAGGGCCTAAGGTTAAGCTGACTGGCCTATGGATCCCCTTCTGGTCCTGCTTGAAAGCAGATGTAACATTTGCCTTTTCCTCATCATCAGAACCCTTCCCTGACGATCATGACCTTTCAGAGATGATAGAGAAAGGTTTCAGGTTGACATTGACCAGCTCTTTCAGCATTCTTGGATGATCCCATGTGCTTATGCATATCTAATTTGCTTGAGTGGTCCCTAACTTAATTATCTTCTACTATGGGTGATGCTTCCCTCCCCCAGCCTCTGCTACTCCTGTAGATTAATATGATGAGAAAGGTATTTGCTTTTGCCATAGGTACTCCAAATTATTCTAGTTGAAGCTTTGGCACTGCTTCTACAACACAACTTTCTAAAGCTTTTTTCTTAAAAAAAGCTTCATTTACTTTTGAAAATGGTGGTGTTTACGTTCAGTCCTTGTTGGTTTTTTGCTCTTTGTAGCTTTTGCTCAGCCATTGCATCAACAAAAGATGTCGCATAGCTATAAGTATTAAAATCTTTTGCTCCTATTCAGTGACATGATATTTGGAGAATTTGCATGCATGAATGGACAAACATGTCTCATTCAGATGATAAAGAGTTGGACAAATTTCAGCAAATGTGTGTAAAGCTTCAGAATCTTGGTTTAAAGTAACAGGCCAAGATCATCTCTCGGTCATATATATAAAGCCTACTGGCATCTTTGAGCCTTCTATGTCTTCCTGTTGAGTGCCTGGTTTAGAGAATTGTGTGACTCAAGTGTCAGGTCTTAAAAATACTGAGTGTTTACTGAATAAGAAGAGCTGGACTGCCTTTGGAAATTTAAATTTTCAATGCCAGACCAGAGTTAATCCAGTTGCATCTACAATTTCATGTGCCCAACAGAGAGCACAATTTGGTCACTTTATTAGTAATTTATAAGAACAGATTTTTTGTTGCTGCTAAAAGCTTGAACAGACAAGACTGTGACCTTGTATTTCTGTACACAAGTGTTTCACAGTAAGAGAAAGCTGTGCTAATGTATTGGGCAGATAATGTTGCTGGAAATACTGATGAAGAGATTGCTGCCCATAAAGAGTTTTGAGGCTCAGAATGTGAGAAGAAGCTGAAATCTTATGAGGTTCTAGAGACACAGTGCTGTCCATACCTAGAGACATATTCTGTGTGCTGTGCAAAAGAAAATGGATGCTTTGCCATGCATTGGAACAGCTACGGTTCACTGTACTGTAAAGCCTCCTTATCTCGCTTGCCAGAGATTGTTCTAGGAACCACCACACTCAGCTTTGTTTCACATCTCTTCTGTGCCTCCTTGGTGCATAAACACTAAGTGGGCTGTGGTTTTTGAAGAGAATGTGCGTCTTGTACATGAACAAAGACAGGAGAAGAGGTGGTGAGAGAGACACCTTGATAATCCTCATTGACAAGGTTTCCAAGCTTTCATCCTGAAGTTCTCCCTGATGTTCAACAGACAGCCTCAGATGACAATGTGACCCGCCAGACTGAAAATAACCAACACATGCCTTGCAAGGACTTGTCTGAAACCTAATGCCAAGAGCTGCTCCTGCAGAGGTTACTCTGCACAGCCCTGGGCAGGCCACTGCCATTCACGTTCATGAAACTGGTGCAGTAATATGTGGGTTTTTTTCACAAATTTGAGTTACCTTGTCCAGCCATAAACCTGTTTGGCTTCCTAGGTGCCCAGGTCAAGGAGATCTGTCTCCACTGAGAAACAACAAAATAACAACAACAACAAAGTACAAGAAGAATAAAAAAGAAAGAGTAGTTCTACCAGGATGCCCTAAAATTGTTGTGTAAAAAAACCAAAGCACCTTAGTGTATCACATTTTATTTTATGTGAACAAACAAAGAAAACTGAGCTTAATGCCAAGCCTTTGTTTGTATATTCCTCTGTCACTCAGGAGAATGTTCCTACACTGTGCACATCGGGGGGGATCACTTTTGTCCAATAAGCCTCCTTCAGGCAGCATGTCTCCAGTGCACATAAATAATGGAAAGGAAATAAACTCCAATCTGTGCAGCTTTTTATGAAATACGTATCTTAGAGCCAACATGCCCAAAGACCCTCAAATCACACTGCTTTTGCCTAAAGTTGTACCCAAGTGTTTGGTACCCTGCCTTGTCATCCACTAGCAGAGCACGTTGCAGCGCCTAGCATCCTGTGGAACTGGCTCCAAAATGTTTAACTACAATGGCCAAAAAATAAGTGTCCTGGTTTAGAAAGTCCAGAGGGACAATCCTTTGTTAAACACCTGGTGGGCTGAGGCAGGGACAGGGAGGGTTTCACTCACCACTTAGGGTCACGGTCAAGAAACCAAGATGACTTGGGAAGAAGAAAAAAAATTTGATTTATTAACTATTTACAACAAGAAGCAAGATACTGAGAGAGAGAAACCACATCTTAAAAAGGCACTTCTCCCCCACCCTCCCTTCTTCCCAAGGCCCAAAGGCTTTGTTCTGTACCTTCTCCCCCCTCCCTGGTGGCACAGGGGGGGCAGGGAATGGGGGTTGCAGTCAGTCCACCGCTCCTTCCTCCTCAGGGGAGGGCTCCTCACAGTCTTTCCCGGCTCCAGCGTAGGGTCCCTCTCACGGGAGTGTCCTTCTCAAAAAACTGCTCCAGTGTGAGTTTTTTCCACGTGGGGCCACAGTCCCCCGACGACTGCCCGGCTCCAGCATGGGCTTCTCCATAATTCCTACATGTGGTCCTCCACAGCTGCATCTTCTCATGGGCTGCACCAAGGGACAAACCGTGTGTCACCATGAAATTCCAGAGGTGCTTCTCTCCTTGCTCTCTCTCCTTCTCTGACCGGAGTTTCGTGTGGTCCTTCCTCTCAAAATCTCACTTCTCTCTCCACCACAGGTCTTCATTGGCTCCCACGGAAGCGGACCCTCAGGTGAGCCATGGCGGAGGCTTGGGCTATGGCAGGTCAGCAGAAGCCGAGCAGGTGGCTGGGCAGCCGGGCCAGTCCGCCTGAGCTGAGCCCTGCCCGGCCATGCTAACCCCATTGTTCCATGCCCTCTCTTAAATATGTTATTCGCCGATTGTCTCAGCCCTGGCCTAGGGTGGGTCCAGCCTGAAGCTGGGGAAGCTTCCTGCTGTTTCTCACAGGGGCTAGGTCGGTGGTACTTCTCTCTCCCCATGCCCTCTGATCACTAAAGCCTTGTAGCCGGGGGTGGGGGTGAACTCTCAGCAGTCACTTACAGGGGCCACCACTGCAGCCCCTCCCTTGCTGCCAGCAGAGCTGGAGCCCAGGGAAATATTTTAGCAGCTCCTTACAGGAGCCCTTACTGTGGCCCCTCCCTGCTACCAGACAAACCCACCACAGGAAACCACAATAAGATAAGGGGGAGGCCTGAAAAGCAGATACAGAATAGAAGAGTGCCTTTGAAGCCATAGAGTAGCTTATCAGGGAAACACAACATGAAAATCAGGTTAAGCAGGTTATTAAGCAGACAAGCAGCTTATTAAGCTCTATCCATATCCTTGACTGTTGTTTAAAGATCTGTTCTTTCTGCAAGTCTTCAGTGTACGGGGACTGAAGCTTATGAGAGGCACAGAGTCACCAACTCACAGATGAAACAGGACAAGGTTTTCCATTTTAAGATGGAAATAATAACAGTAAACAAAATTGTTGTAACAATGGTAACTGAACATCTGTGTTTTAGTAGATGCCTACAAACCCAGAAATGGATATGATTGTATGCTAATCCTTATAGTGTGTCATTACTATAGTATTTCACTCTGTTTCTTGCTATGTTTAAATGTCCTGAAGCTGTGTTATGGGGAAGATGCATCCCAGTCACACTGTTGCATGGGCTGCTCCCTATTCATTCACCCAAGGGGTCTGGGGCCTCTGCCCATACTGGCAAACTCATCTTAGCTACAGGAATGCACGACTGCAAGCAAGGTGTCAGCCATGTGGAAGCAATAGGGTCACATCTAGCAGAGTCGGATTTGCTCATGGTCAGTGAGCGTGGAAGGCACTTTATCACGGCATGCATCAGAGAGGCAAACTGCTCACTGCCCCCAGGAGCACTTGTTTGACTCCACGTGTTCACCCTTCAGTGGGTTCATGGGCTTCCACACCAGGAAGAATAAACAGAAACCATGCCTGTGTTTTTAAAAAGTAAAAGCTGCTAACATTTGTAACACAGTAAAGGGAGATGACGGAGAAATCATTAAGAAGTCAAGGTTTCCTAGGATGGGAAAGGGGAAAATGGGAAAAATGCATTTACACCCCTCCTTCTTCACACGATCACATCTCTGGCATGAAGAGCCCAAATGTATAAGGAGCTTAGAGATAACAAGACTCTAGCAACCTTAACATCTTAATCTGCTGAGAAACTGCTATGACCGGCTGCATCCACAAATTTACATCTCTGTGCTGAAATAGAGGGTAGGAATAGAACTGTTTGTGGGTGCATTTCGTCTCCGGAGGCTAATTCTTTTTCTGTTTCCCTTTTCCTATGTGGGCAATAACTGTCTGTCCTTGCCTGCTGCCCAAAGCTAGAAGCTAAATTAAAACTCTTAGGTCTGAGAAAGTTTGGAAAACATAGCTTCTGTTTTTTTCATGGTCATGTTTCTGTCCTCTTTCTGCAAAATTGTGTTGCCAGGATCAGCACAGTGAAGAGGAGGGCAGTCAACACATCACTGGGGATTGTTTGCCTTTGAAGCGTCTTCTCTGTACTCTTTTATAGACCTGAAACCTCAAAGGAATCACTTCCTCTCATTGTACCCAGGTGGTCATTGGCTAAAAATAACACAACATTCAATCAGTCAGATGTACCATTTTTCTTGCTTTGAAAAAGATTGCTAGAACTCAAATGAAAAGGTAAGGAAGAGAGCTGAAACTTTGTGAAGCATGTGGAAGCTCTGGACTGCATATGAGCTTTGTCTTGTGCTCTGTATCAGGAGCAGGGGAAAGGAGGGGGAATGCATTTCCACGCATATGCTCACAAGCTCTTTATGGAAAAAAGGTCTCTCTGTGGCACTTCAGGTTTGATCAATGCAGCTAATGCCAGGAGAAACTCACTGCAGAGCAGCTGTAGCCCCCCTGCCAGGTTCCTCCATACCAGTTGCATCCCTGCTGCTGACCCTCCACAGCCTCATTCTTCTACCATCCACTGCCCTGATTTATTCATTCTCATCTGAGGATTTATTTTCAAGTATCAGTAGTTCGAAAAGAATACAGACTGACCGAGGGAAGAGTTATGCATGTGAGCATGCCATAACTGAAGCCTCATGGCTGAAGCTTGCATGGCTGCCAAGGACTATCCATCCTTTGAGATGTGCAAGTAAAAATAGTATTCTGAATGCCCCTTAATGTGTTTCGGTGCAAACACTGAATTTGCACACATCTAGTAACTTACGTTTCAGGTTTTGCTATTCCTTCTCTCCTTGCTGATACAAATATTTTTCAGTTAAACATAACTGAGTGAATACTGGATTTGTATGAAGCACAGGCAACTTTAGAAATGCAATGAGTGATATTTCTGTTAGGCATATGCCCCTTTTAATTGTGGAGATGTCATATCTACAGTGTTCCTTAGGTTTTTGTCTGTAAGATGCCTTTGGGAACACCCTGGCACAAGGCAGACGTGAGCCGCTTTTAAACCTCTCCTCTAGAACACATCTGCTTTTTACTGGAAATGGCCTGCAGCTTTTCATCATCAAATGTGCTGTCCACTCTAACCTCTGAAAAACAAAAACACTTTAACCAGATAGAAAACTTACCTCACTAACTGGGAGGAACCAAGCCTGTTTCAGTCTTTTAGACTTGAAAAGGCATTTTCATAGGTCTTCCCAAAACACACTATAATTAACAGACCAAGTGTGCCTTTGCCACACTTCTAAGTCACAAGGTGATGGAGATAAGGTAAAAATTAAAATAAATGCCGAGGAAACCATGTTTGTAAAATCTGACTGCTATTTAACACTGTAACAAGAAATTTACAGATGGCATAAAAAATACATTTGAGATACTTCACTAACGCTGTCCCTCAAGATCTCAGGAGCAACAGACCCAAGGGGGTCAGAAGGTAGCAAGCAACCTTGGCTGCCCGATGTCTCATTTTTTCTTTCCCAAAACCCTTTCTTCTCTAGACAATGAGAACAGTTTTCCCAACCAATATCTGATCAAGACCTCCTGCTGTGTTAAATGTGTCTCACCCTGAAATTCAGCTTTGGTGCTATGTAGTAAAGTAATGCCATTGCTTCACCGAATCAAAAGTCTTTCATTGTTCAAAGGGGTTGTCATCTCTTTGACAATGTCAAAATTAACTGCTTCACAGCAGGGGATGTCTTAGAAATAATGAAAGTTCCTGACATCGCTTAAGTATAAGCAAGATAACAGGCACTTAAGACATGGAACTGTTAATATCTGACCCTTTTTATAAAGATTTTCACCTATATGAAAAAAAAATACAAAAATTGCCACTGAGATGAGGGAACAAATGTTCTTTAAAAAACTACCTGCTCTTCTTTCTTAATGCATAATAGCCTATATAATTTCAAATCTAACTTCTCTGGTACTTAAGAGTTGCCTTCTTCCTGCATATTGGGGCCCAGCAGGATCTAAATGCCAAAGAACAGCACAGTAAAAACTGATTGAACTGTTACAAGCAACTGTTTCTGAGCAATGAAAGGAGTATGCTGTGGAAACCAGCTTCCTTTTTTTCTCTGGGAAAACATGTGCTTTCCCACTTGATATCAGTTAAGAAGAAAAATACTATAAAAATGGTATGGACAGAGCTTAAACTGCCTTTTTGGAAAGGGAATGTGCATGTAGATTCTGTGACCCAGCAACCAACCTGCAATTGCAAAGTTTATTTAGCTTGTAAAACTAAGATTTTTGCTGTGGAAATCAGACTTTTTTTTCAGCTTATCTGTGACATCTAGCTTATGATATTTTGATCATGAAAGGGAATGAGACAGAAGTAGAAGAGAAAATAGGAATGCTTTGAACCTCTGAGGGTTGGGATTTTTTCTGTTAGGGCAAGCAACAGATACATTACCATAGTGTTGTTATCAGCTGGTACAACTGAAGGCATTCTCCATCTTCTGTACACTCAGCAAGTGCCAAACAAAAAGGCGTCTATTCTGCAAACAGCACTGAGCAAAGTCAGCCCAGGGTACCCCACTCTCCTACTAGGATAAAATGGGCTGTTTTCAGAAATACGCAGATAAAGGACTCTCAAGGTACCAGCAAAAATCACAATTTGAACCTAGCTTTCCATTTTCAAAATACCTTCTTATGGATTTATACTGCAGAAATCTGATGTTCCCTCAACAACGACTGTTTGTGCAGGGCATGCATACTTGCTTTCTGGCATGGGCTCTTGCTGTCACCATGCTTTTTACTGACAGAAGAACTTCAATCTTTTCCAAAGCCAGGCCTCCAGTTCCCATCAGAGTACACTCACTTCATTTTTGTCTCAGCAGTTCCACATCCCTAGTATAAAAAATTGCACAAGGAGAACATCAGCTACAGCTGCAGATGATCCTGACCCTGTGTGTATGTGTTCAAAATAGAAATACACATAGATACTTACATGTGTACGTGACCGGAGTTTTTTTGGGCCTCCATTTTTTGTACATCAGGTTCACTTGGTACTTTTCTAGTACAATAAATTTAACATGAAAGCCAAGAAAAGTTAAAAAAAAAATCTTTTTGCTTCATTTTTGTCTTGACTGCTTGATGATATCAGCTATTTTTGTAGGTGTTTAAAAATACCCTTTTTAATTTAAAACCATGGAGAGGTAAAGAGATCAGCACAATTGCCTGACAATCCATGTGACTTAAAATAAATACTAATTATGAAAATTAGTACCTGGTACTGGACAAAGGAGCCAACTGGTCAGCACTCGCACCCACAAGGGGGTTTGGGGATAGTGCAGAGGGAGGGTCACCATGATGGTACCCATGGGCTGAAATTACCAGTATATGAGGCTAAAAATCGGTTGTTCTTTGGATGCTGATCAGTTTTCTGTATCACCAAGAAAAACCTATTTATAGTACACTAAAGGGACGTTAGTCTAGAAACCTCAAGGAGGAGGACAAAATAAAATTATACAATTCACCATGGTAAAATAAGATACTGTCCCTATTTTCAGTCAGAGAAAACAAAAGGAAGGCAAATAAATAGGGAGGGAAAGGAAGGTTTCCTTCCATCATAGGCTAGAGGAGGACGAGTCACCACCTTTGGCAATGGGCACAGCCCACCAGCCAGCTGAGATGAGTTTCCCTTGTTAACTATAAACTTAAGGACATATTTTGCTGTTTTATCTTTTCCCTCCTCTGCAAACCTGTGTTTACAACTAATCCAAAATCTCATTTGGTGAGAAAACCACGAGTTACATGATGTGCACGACGCTCCCTTCCTCGGGGAGGCAACATCCATCTATTTACACGTGTCCCATTCCAGTGTTATATGACATGGGGCTTGCGACAGGGAGACACCCATGAGCCCTGACAGGTCCCTGGCAAAGTGCAGAGGGGACAGGGGCTCCCAGGGGGACAGTGGCAAGGTCTAAGCTGGCATTCTGCATAGCAGGAGATCCCCCTGCATTATCCCCATGCAGCACAGGGGATGCGCACTGGTGTATCCCCCTCAGTGGCACTGATGAGAAAGGCATGTTGCTTGTAACCCTGATCTGTTTATAGTTTCGTGCTAGTCCCTTAGGTCGGGGGCTGTAATTAAAAAAAATAAGGAAGAAAAAAACCTACCACTTTCCTGAACAAAACTGCTCTTCTAATGCCCATTATGCTCATTTGTGAAGCAAAACATCCCCAGGGGACAATTCCGCATTTATAAAATAAACATTTTCCACGCATGTGGTTAAGGACCCTCATAAAATATGTAACGAGGCATTTCTGTTCTGTGTACGCCTAGCTTCCTGGCATGAAAGTACTTGCGGAGAATTGAATGCAACTGTGGAAAGAAAAGTGAGAGAGGTAATAAAACTTCTACAGATTAAAGACAGAGATTGGCAGGGAATCCGAGAAGCAGTTCCTCTTCTATTGGTATATATTTCCACCGGGAACTGAGCTCTGAGAAGAATACAAGTTGTTTTCTCCAATTTATAGGGCAGAGAAGAGCAAATCTCAGAAGACCATTACTTAAAATTTCTCTTTCTTTCAACTCGTTATAGAAATCAGAATATAAACAATATATACTTTAATTGTTTGAGTTTTTCCCCAAAAGCACCCTCTTGTCTGCAGGCTTTGGGAATTTTCCCTAGAGCAAAAGTCCCTCCAAGCACATAAAACTCCTCTGTTTGGGGTTGTCTTCTCCTTTTCTCCCCTCTCCTGCAGTTTTCATTTTGTGGGAGAACAGAGGCAAGGCAGTCAGGAGTCAGCCTGCTGGCATTTTAGGAAAATAAATGACACCTGTCAAAAGAATTGCCTTGGACTGACAGCAGGAATATCAGTGAGAGCAGCTCCCAGCTTCACAAAGTCTAAAACGCTCCTTCTCCAGGACTTCAAGGCAGAACTCTCCTGTTTCCTCGTACAGCACTTCTAATTACTCGTACTCTCCTTCACAGATCTGTGGCACACCACTTTATCAGACAAATATAATTTATAATTATATCAAATGATGAACCTGTATAATCCTTCACAGAACTGCAGTATTTTTTTCTCCTTTTTTGCTCTCTGCCTAACGTGAAACTGAAACACCAGGGTGATACTAAATAATTGATTCATCGTATTTAAGCTGTATGAATAATTTATTTTTATGTGTTGTAAAAGGCAGCCTCCTCACAGCCTCTACGATGCTTGTCCAGGTTGAAGAAACAGTTTGTTCAACCTCAAACTGAATGGGTTGTTTTCCATTTTGAGGTAGAATTTTTAAAATAATTTTAGATACCTTGGGATCAAAAAATCAAACTGCCTTATTTGAAAATTATGAAATAAATGCTCTGACTTTTATAGTGCTTCTGGTCATATTTTAATGTACAATTTGATATTATTTCAGGAATACTTTTAAAACTTAAATAGTTCTGAAATAGAAATTTTTACTGACTTGTGAAGAAAATATTTTTCTAAAGCACCACTCTCAGTTCCCACATTACTGTACGCTCCTTTGTGAGTACCAAATGATGTGAGCATCTGATACAAATGACCTGGCAAAACCAGTATTTTATCATTTGGTACCACTTAAATTTGTTCCAAAAGGTGCTGAAGACGCCAGCACAGAAGGCTCCCCGTAAAAAGCTTCCACAGCCCAGCTGGAAGCATTGCCTTGCACAGTAAAAGGAAATGCATTTTTGACCTAATCTGAATCCATTTTTAGTATTAACTATAGGGGAACATTATACAGTCCATGGCAAAATATGTTACCAGCATAGAGATGCTGTCTTCCTTTATGAAAGATACATTTTTGTGTTCATTAAAGAGGTGGGTCTACAACAGCAGGGTAGAGAATGCCACTTGCAAGAATCCCAGCTGTGATGTGAGCCAGAAAAGCTCTTCCTTTTCCAGTGATTGCTTCCTTAAGCAAAAAGTAAATAACTTAATTTTCTTAAAATATAATATAAAATGCTTTGCCTTTTCCTATCTTTACCTACTTTTCTTTCAGTTCTGTCTTTCTGGATGAAACAACATGAGAAATACCAGCTGAAATTGCAATTTAACCTCTCTGAATTTCCATTTTTGGTCAACAGGGTGCTCATGCAAAACAAACCCCAAAAGCACTATGGAAAGTATTGGTTGTGATCTCTTTCCTATATTCCTTTTCATTTTCTTTCAAAACCCAAACACGCATGTCTGTTTAGCCATATCTTCTTGCCAATTCTCACGTAGGAGAAGCTGATACAGCTGCCTCTTCAAGGTACTTTGGAGCAGGCTTTCTGCTCTGCTTTTGGAAACATCCCTAAGAGAGATTTTGGATCAAGTATTAAGGGCAAAACCATAAAATCTACTCCAGCAGGACTATACTGCTCTAGTTGTACAGCAAAGCACACAGAAATCAGAGAATGACAAGCTAAGGATGCCCATGTAATTTAAAGCTGGACTCATCTGGACACATCACAATATAACTTTTAGTTACCTGAGCATAATACTTTTTCTGCAAACTCTGCTGCCTTCAGGTCTGCTGCATACTGTTCATGGTGGCATAGACCGCACTTCATGGATAAGCCAGCCGTGCTTCCTGGCTTGCAGCCCGCACCCCTCCCAACATAGTGCTCTGCTGGGCACAGGACCTGCCATGCTGCTCTGCCCCAGAGAGGATGCTTGGGCAAGAACTTGAGCCACTGATGCACGAACAAGTAAAACTGTGAACTTGTCAATCAGCCCAAGGCTTTTTGCAGCGCTGTCTCCATAATGTCTGAGCATCTTATGGGCAAAATTCTGGAAATTGTTATAGTGAGAATCCTAGTGTGGGAAAGATGCTAATTTTCAAAGCTCTATTTATATATATGTATATATATGTATATGTGTTGAAAGCATTTATGCAGTGCGTGGGTTTCCATGAGTACTAAGTGCTTCTAAAAACTGACACTTCTCTGTCAGTTTTTGTTTAGCAAAAGCCCTTTAAAGCCCTTTCGTAAGTAATTAAAATATATTTTAATAATTATTAAATGTTTTAGAGGAGGAGTTTGATTTGCTCATGTTGACACAAAATGCAGCACTCCCCCATGGCAGGCATTTTGCCCTCCCACTTGATCAGTGTCTTGCCCTGCCTCTGCTATAGGTTTGAGCAGATGGAGTCCAAGATTTCAGTTCACAAAATCAACAGAAGGAAGAATCAGGACCACGGGACTAAAACACACCTGCTGTGGCTGAACTAATATTGAGCAAAGCAGAACGTATTTTTTACTTCCTGTTGTGAACACTGCAGCCATCATTTTGCATTGGCTTAACTTTCTTTTGTTTCTCATGGCAGAAGTCCACGAATGCCAAGTGATGCCCATGGGATTTGGCATTTTGCTGGAAAGAAAAGACAAAATGGTGAGAGCTGAAAAGAACCTGTCTGTGCACATGCACTAGTTCCCTGATAAATGCAGTGGTATTTATGGTGGAAATAATTTCCATTCATCCAGAGCCCTGACGTTTGCTCACTTATGCAACTTTGATATGCAAGGGCTGAAATGGCCTTAACAGAGCAAAGGAAAGAGATATTTTAATGTAATATTTCATATCTACATACTTTATATTCTGTGCAGATGCAGCTTTGCCAGCCCACCTAATGGAGTCCTTCAAAGTGCCTGTCTTCTAGATAGATGGAACTGCTAGAATATCACAACTGCTACAATTGTTCAAATATTAGATTCAGATAATGTTGCCAGTGCTCAGAGATCATATTCAGAGAAAAGCAGCAGACATGTTGATGCCCTGCCTTTCTCAAGAACATCAAGCTTTTATTGTAAAGAAATCATCCCATCTGTTTGTTTACCTATTAAAGTCTAATCAATATTAGATTTGAAAAGCAGCGTGAGTATTAATAGGAGGCAAGGAGCAGAATACCATCCATGCAGCACTTGTCTCATGAAGCTCTTTGTTGTGGGAAGACCTCGTTTTGCCTTCCTAAACCTAATTGTCAGAGGTGCCCCTGCTCACAGCCAGGCTCATCAGCCAAAGCCAAAGCGATGTGATGCCCCATAACATCCCAGCCCCTCGTCCAGATTTCCCCAGCTTGCACGGCCACCACCCAAGTAGCTGTGCGGGTACACGCACAGCATCAGAAAGCTGTGTAATGTCTGAAGAGAGTCCTAAGAGGACCCCTAAAAGAAGAACCCCATGAGTAGAGCCAACTCCCAGGTCCCGAAATGCTGGCCTGGCACACTGGAAAGATGAAGCACCACTGAGCAACAGGAGAAAAAAAATGCCCTCCAGACTCATGGACTGGTGCCATCCTCCCTGCAGCTCACAAGGAGGGATAAGAGCTGCTATTTCTTCTGATTTTGCTCTCATAAAAAATTGGAGGAGTACTTCAGTCACCTCTCCTGACCCATCTTTTGACCAAAATTGCAACTGCTGCTGAAGTGATACTGCTTCGTTTTAATGTACACAAGCTGGGAACAGAAACTAACTGAGCCTTCATCCTCCTTTCTGAGTTCTTCAGTGGATAAAAAAGGTGATACATGCCCATCTAGATCTTTCAGAAGTGGTTAGCTTCACCCACCAGCACCATTTTTCATCTTTGGTGTATTTAGATACCTCCGAGCTCCTAAAGTTTCAGATGCATTATCTCAGTGCTGGCAAAAGGAATGGTTGCCTGTGGCTAGCACTTGGAAGAGTTTTAGAAATCCATCACTTTCTTCTGAATTTCTAGTTTTTGGAAATGTGGGCTGTGTCAGTGAAAAAAAAAAAAAAAGGAAAATGAGAGAAAAATTTATGAAACAAGTATGCAGTTTGATGCTCCCCAGTAGGAGACATTGAGCTGCTGGGGAGAGGCCTATGAGCAGCCTGAGACACATGATGGATAACACGACACTGAGATTTGGGTTTGCTCTGCCTTAAAAGGAAAGGCTAAATACAGATTTTAATACTCTCTTCAGCTGCTTAATGGGAAATTATCATAGAGAATATGAAGTCATACTGCTCTCAGAGCTGCGCAGTGAAGGGAAAAGAGGCAACAGCCACAAGCTGAAGAAAGGGAAAGGCCAGCTGCAGACAATAAAAAATATTTCACCAGGAGTGTTGTCAAGAACATGAATAGGTGTCCAGAAGTTCTGGGGTCTCCATCCTTAGAGACATCCCAAGACAGACTGAGCCTGACACATCCCAGACACAGCCTGAGCAACCTTGACCTTGCTTACAGCAGTGGCTTGGAGAGGATGGCCTCCCTTCCAGCCTACACACTTCTATGATTCTAGAAAATAATAAACGAAAGCTTTGCATTGTGCCTAATGTATTCTGATACCCAGCAAAAGGCTTTTAACATTATAAAAATAACATTAGGTAAATCAACCTTCCCCAGCTTCTCTGTTGCTTATTCTACAATAATAAATTCGGTAAATGCTATTTTTTCATTGGAAGATCATGAATCAGTGTCCTTGAAAATAACCTATCCATTTTGTCAACAAACCTCTAGTCCATCTGGTTTACAACAGATATGCTGATATTATTAAATTAAACCTTGGACATGCTGTCTATCCAGCAACAAAGGAAAACATTACTAAAGACAATTGGTCCAGTCTGATCTCTCTGTACTGTGTAAGTGAAGAGGAACTTGACTGAAGCCAAATGAATTTACGCTGGCATAATAGTGGTTCCTGGGGGAGCAGAATGAATCTTGGCTGCCCAAGGCTATTTGACAATAGAGAAGAGCAGCTCCACAGAAGTTCATGGTTTTATAGTGTTTACTTCTATAAACCCTGGAAAGGCAGAATACCTCTGCAATTCAGGATTGCATGCATAGCTACACTGGGTCAAGAGCACAAAATCACTTCTGGCAGGAGAAAGACCTGTTCACCAGGTGGTGATGGGAATTGCTGTCATAAACAGGCAAAGCATTCAGTGTGTTCAGTGTAGGGTTACAGTAATAACCAAGGGCTCAGGAAACACTTCAGAACTCTTTCTTTTATTTCAATTTTTTGTGTCTGTACTAGAGTGAATTAGCTCTACTACTGCCTAAGCCAATAGAAATATCTAAATGCAACACACGCCTGAGATCACCACAGTGATCTCTGAGGAGTCCAGAAAGAAAGACTTGGGGGCTTGTTCCATGTGGTGGGTGAAGTTTAATAAAGAATCTGCTTGCAGCCTGTTAATGACTTGCTTTGCTTAATACAGTCAGAAGAATTACATGTGCTTTATTTTCAGGGGGACGGCAATGGAAGACATGTAAGGCATGTGACATGTTTCTGCATTGGTTTGAATTTTCTGCAGAGATTAAATCTGGTCTTAGTCTATGTACTCATTATAGTCATTATAAACCTAATCAATGCACTAGAATCAATGAGAGGAAAGACGATTTAAGGAGATAAAACAAAATTCTGGTAAATGAGAGCTGAAGCAGAATGCAAGGTTCTTTTCCCAGCTGATATAGATAAAAAAGTTTTAGACTAGAGCATTGGTAGTATGCATGCAGCCTCAAGAAAGCATCAGAAAATGCTTTTATTGTAGAAAATAAAATAATTTTTCCATTTATTAATACTTGGGTTGAAATGTAAAACCTATTAATTTAAGTTCAAGAAATGCACTGCTCTGAAACTTCTGTAAGTCTTCGTAAGGAAAATAAAATGTGTAATGATTTTAGAAAACATGGCTGAAAATAACCATTTTGAAGATTTGTAAAAGCTTATTTGGAGGAGGAAAGAGGGCTGCAGAAGATTGCCTCCATAAAAATTAGCTGTATAAAAAAATCTGCATTTCTTAAACTGAATCACCTGCAGTTTCATATGCTTTAAGAAAAGAATTCAAGCTCAGTCTTTTTAAAATATATGCTTTTTCAAGCATATTCAGACTAATTTAAATTACAAGAGGTGCTTTCTGGTTGAACAACAGCTTTCAGTCTCAAATATAATCTTCGGTAAAATAGACTTTTATACAACTCAAGGGTTCTTTTTTGTGGGGTCCAGAACTAGCGTAAGTCATTACTGGACCTTGCAGAATGAATCATGACAGCATATAGAGAATATGCATAAATTTATACATATATATTCTTACTGCTTCTGGTGGAGGTTCTGAAACTTACTTTCTTTGTTTAAATAGTATTTTCTGTTATTGCTTCATGTCACACTGGATATTTTTCTGCTGCTGTGCTCCTTCAACATTTGGTGCCTAAGAAGAGATGAGTGAGAGGGTGGCAGATAGAGGGGGTCGGGCCCCTGTGATTCAGCCTGGGTTTTGCCCCATGCCCTATGAGAGTCTGGTTTCAGGGCAAGACCAGGGTGAGCATGGGCTCCAGGGCCCTTTCCCTGCTCCAGGTGTTAACATGCTGAGTGGTTATGGAGAGAGGGACAACACCTGCATCGTCTGTCGATGGCATATTACTTCTTCACGACACCATCCCAATGCATATCTGGCAGTGATGTGCAGCCTGGCCACTGCCCTCGCAGCTAGGGTTGTTTGTTGCAATGGTCTGTAGCTGAAAGCATCCCGTGCCCCCTTAACTCTGGCTTAATCTACATATGAACAGTAGTTAAATTAGCAAGGTACAGGGTTAAACTTGTTCAAAACAATCCAGTTAAAAAGCAAAAGAAAAGCTGAATGGCAGTATTTGCATAGAACACCTCCACTCTCTTTTTAAGATATGTTTTAGAAAAACAATAGCACCTTTGAAGTAATTCTTGAGCGCTATAACAATGCACAGGGAAGTGCAGGAGCAGTTAAAGTAGGGATCCATTTGAGACTGAGTAATGCAACAAGGTGTGCTGCTGACAGTCAGGGAGCTGTGGAGAGCACAGAAATTACCATGTTTTCTGTCTCCATAAAGGAGAGCCAAGAGATCCTTAATTTCTAAAAATAAAAGGAACTTTACTGACTTCAAGAGCTAATATGGAATTACTGACCAACATACGACCAACTACTGACCAATGCTCCCCTCCATCCCTATTGATGTAACAGGTGGAAACCTGCCTTTGAGGTTCTCCGTCGCCCTCCACTATAACAGTCAGGTTTCAGCCATCACCATATTCGCCTAATCCAGACTATTTTTTCTAAAAGGCTGCAAGGATTACCTTAGAGGCAGGAGGAGGGGAGAAAATGTAACGAAAAGTATATGGCCACTCCTGACAGCTGGTTTGCCCATCCTGAGAATTTAGGCAACTTTTCTTGTTGGTTTTGGCTGGATATTGTACATGGCAAGGATGGCTCTCCTCCTGTCCCGTAAAAGATCTGTTCAGGTTCACCCAGAGTTGAGACGATTCAGTTGACAGAAGTTATCCCATATGAAGTGTGACCTTGTAATTTAAAATCAGACATAACACATAGCCAAATGGGAGCCAATTGCAGTCACGTAGGCTCTTCATAGAATCATAGAAAGGTTTGGGTTCAAAAGGACCTTTAGATGTCATCTAGTCCTATCCCCCCTGCAAGGAGCAGTGACATCTTCAACTAGACCAGGTTGTTCAGAGCCCAGTCCAACCTGACCTTGAATGTTTTCAGGGATGGGGCATCTACCACCTCTCTGGGCAACTTTTTGCAGTGTTTCACCACCCTCACAGTAAAAAATTTCTTCCTTATATCTAGTCTAAATCTACCCTCTTTTAGTTTAAAACCATTACCCCTTTTCCTATCTCAACAGGCCCAGTTAAAAACTGTGTCCCCATCTTTCTTATAAGCCCCCTTGAAGTACTGGAAGGCTGCTAAAAGGCCTCCCCAGAGCCTTCTCTTCTCCAGGCTGAATAACCCCAACTCTCTCAGCCTGTCCTTGTAGGAAAGGTGTCCCATCCCTCTGATTATTTTTGTGGCCCTCCTCTAGACTCACTCCAACAGGTCCATGTTCTTCCTGTGCTGAGGACCCAAGAGCTGAACACAGTACTGCAGGTGGGGTCTCACAAGAGCAGAGTAGAGGGGGAGAATCACCTCCCTTGACCTGATGGTCACACTTCTTTTGATCAGCCCAGGACACAGTTGGCTTTCTGGGCTGCAAGCACACACTGCCAGCTCATGTTGAGCTTCTCATCTACCAGCACCCCTAAGTCCTTTTCCTCATGGCTGTTCTCAATCCATTCATCCTTCATCCACCAGCCTGTATTTGTGCTTGGGATTGCCTCGACCCACGTGCAGGACCTTGCACTTGGCCTTGTTGAACCTCATGAGGTTCAAATGGGCTCACTTCTCAAGCTTGTCCAGGTCACTCTGGATGGAATCCCTTCCCCCAGGTGTGTCAACTGCACTACTCAGCTTGGTATCATCTGCAATTTCCTACTGTAGTGGCTGGTGCTCTGCACCTCACTAAGGGAACCTGTTAGAAGGCTGCACAGAGTGGCAGCTAATGCCATAGCTTTGCTTTCCCACATCCTATCCCATTCTCTCTGACTCCCAGCACCTCCTTGGACAGACAGTCCAGGGGAAGCCAGTCTTCATCCTGGGGCACAGTGGGGAAAGGTACAGCCAGTGCTGGTGAGAGCCACACAGCTGTGTCAGTATGGTACCACGCTCTCTCAAGCACCCTCTGACTCCCAGCACAGCCCAGTCACTTGAGCACACAGTCACTAGTTACTGGGTTGGACCTCAAGATTAGAACTCAAACATTTCCTCAATCAACTATCTTATAGGTTTCTAAAAAGCAAAGATGGTCTCTGAGCTTACACCAGTCTGTAAAAAGTTGCGGTCTCAAGGTAGATTTTATTCTTCCCAAGTTACACAGTCCTAGGATTTGAGAGGAGCTGGTGTTTTATATGCAATCTTAGCCTGCTCTGTGAATGCCATTAAAGCTAGAAACAATCCTACACAACCAATAAAATAAGACACTGATTGTTGTATTTATTCCCCTGTGAAGGTACACTCTGGCACTATTAATTGTACTTAGTCACAATCTGTTCATCATCTAATTGTCCTCCACAGAGCTGAAGAGAACCAAATATTTACACACATTAATTTATTAATATCTGGTCATGAATCATAACTCTGCTCTACAACGATTTTTTTTAAAGGCAAGAAAAAAGCTGCAAGAAAGGAGACATGCAAGGTTGAATGAATTTGGCTGTTGGGGTGCCACGCTGGCTGGGGGATTCCCAGGAACCATGGGGGCTCTCCAGAGGTCTAGGGCCCATCCCACCCCCCTGGCTAGGATCGGGGCAGCTGGGGCAGCCCCAACCCCAGGCATCACTGTGGGTGCCGTGGCCATGGGGCACGCAGAGAAGGGGCTCTGTTCCCCAGCATGTGGGCACCACAGGGGCTGTGCAGTCCTCTCCAGCCTGTTGGAGCTGTGGGTCCAAGACCTTCTCTGAGGAGGCAAAGCTGGCCTTGTCTGGAATCTCTTCCAGACCTTGTTTTGGCCTGTCTGTGCTCTCAGGATGATATTTCTATGGCATTTAACACAGATTCAGCTTTTCAGTGGTGCTGCCGGAGAGACACCTTCTTTAAGAAGCCTGAATTAAACACATAAGCTGTCACTCCACTAATCAACCAGTAGGACTAATTGACTTTCCCAGCATGAAATGTACCAAAAATACTTTCCTGATAACATAATAGATATTCTAAAACTCTGAAGGCAGAGGCCTCAAGTCCCCCAGAGAGCTGCCTTTGCTGCAAATGTCAGGGGTGTGAGGTGGGCTAGAGGCTCACATTAATCCTTGTTTCTTCCAGATAGACTTGCACCTTTATAGCATAAATTACTGTGAGCATAGATGTGACAAGTTATTTGATCATCTTGTAGGGAGAAGTATGTCTGATTTTTCTTTTAGTGGAAAGGGACATTTACCTTTTAACACACTGTAGAATATGTAAAAAGAATATACTTTTGGTCAGTCTGTATTTTCTAAAGGATTGGAGTAGTCGATTTCACATTAAGAATTACAACGGGATTATAACTTTTAGGTTTAAAATAAAGCAAGCTGGATCTCTACCTGAACAGAAGTCAAATTCAAAGTCAGAAAATTGGTATAGTGAATATCTGTCTGTACCACAAACTGAGTCTTAGTAAGGTACATGTACACCACTGTGAAGAGATGCGATCCTCACTGTGGTTCTGCCACACATTTCCTAAGAGACCTGAGCATTCAAAATGATGCCTGAAATTTGGAGTGTGACAGGTGGGACCAGGATCTATGATGATCTCCTTGAGATCCTCATGGACCCAGACTCCCTCACTCCAAATCAGTAGTACACGTATCCAAGGAGGGCTGCAGTGCCCGACCTGGCTGTATGACAGTAACAATTTTTCTGCCTTTGAACTGGAATGACTGAGCCTTTGAACATTTTTAACACCCTTTTTTATTGCGGCTACAATATCTGAATGCAAACATGTGACTGTTGATTATTTAACCTCTGTGTCTAACAAAGTTCAAGAGGACGGTAGATGTAAAGTGTTTGGTATGAAACCAAATAATTCTGCTCCTCTTCAGTAGCGTTTAATGGCTAGTCTAAGATTCATGCTCTAGTCAGATGGGCTTGGCACTGAATGCCCCTTTTGAAAGTACACCAGACTTAATGAATATTCAATTAATACAGTTTATGATTATTTCTGCCACTTAGTAAAATTTTTCATTATGTTTCAAGAGAATATTCTCATGACAGAAGGTGACTTTTAAAGTGAAGTTCTTATAGCCTTATTTGAGGATTATTCTTCATTTACAAAACCCATGGCATATTTTACAAAATAAAAACACATTCCTATATACAGTGTGGAATATAAAAGTCCTGTGTGAGTTTAAATTTGGTAATTCAAGCTCTCCCTTATTCTCTGGGAAGCTATGCAGCTGTGAAGGCTCTAGAATACATAGTATGGAACAAAATGTCAAGATTCTTCTGTGGGAAAATACCTTCCCATTTGTCCTGGTGTTTGATAGCTAAAATTACAGATTTAAACCTGACTAGGAATATTTTTTCTATAAGTCAAAGTTAAATTTCAGGAGTTAAATAACTTAAAACACAAAGCGCTAGAAAGTTGAACATAGATACATGAGAAGTTCAGCAGGTAAGGTAGCTTGCTTGGGAAGCTTGAAAATACGAAGAAAAGTAGTTTTATAGTCTGATGATACTTCAGAGCAACTGTCTCCCCAGAAGAAGACAAACTCTAGAAAGCAAATTTATATTTGTAAAGACTGTGGGGCAAATTCATTAACGATGTATTCACCAAAATTCTGTCTCAAAACATCCCTAAATGTATTTAAACACAGTTTTATTTCACCACTGGCTGTGGCCAGTCGTGTAGTATCTCTAAATAGAATTGCTACCACAGTACGCTCAACAACAAGAATATATCACCAAAATAAAAATTCCTGGCAGTAAAAACTCACTGCAACAATAAAGATAATTATCTCAACAAAGGGGGTAAAAGTACTCTGATAGCTTTGAGGATGCTTTGGAATATACTGTAAAACCAGGGTGCTGGCACACCCAATAATTATATACCTGGTTCGTGTATTTTTTTTGCCTACTCCTTGCTAAGTTACTAGAATACTGTTTGACTGAATTGTCCAGCAAAGAGAACAAAGCATGAATAGCATCCACAGAGACAGTGAACATCTCCCTCTGTTTAGGGGTCTATACTCTCAGCCTGTTGCTTAGTCTGGATCCTGCTGAATGTCATGGTACAATTATCACTCTTTTCCATGGATACAGAATTGCAGTTGTATTTCCACGTCCACATCCAGATGGCCATGAGCCACAGCTTCATTCTATATGTGACAAGTATGAAAGAATAAAATTTGGCTCTGAAAATGTAAAGCTTGCAAGAATTTATACCACGTTATACAAACAAACACGCTACCAGACAGTTTAAGAATTTAGTGTTTGAAATAAAGACAAAGAGCTCACACTCCTGGGCAAACTGAAATAACAGGAAAAGCAGTTGTTCAAAATCATACTCCATCTCTCAGCTGAGGGCTGCCTAGTTCTTCTGACACGCAGATAGAGGTCTTGCAAATCCTTCCACATGCCCCCACCTCCCATCTCTCAACATGACAGCAGCAGAAGTCATTTGTGAAGCAGACATTCTGCTGTTACAGTGACATTTCTGACATGATGTACAGTCCCCCACTTGACCTAAGAAGCACTATGCCCTGTGTGCTGGACCACGTTCTGGTGAACAAAGACTGATCCGATCTCTAAACCTCTGTGAGAGCTTTTGTGGTGGACAATACTGATCTAGACTGAGAGACTAAACACAAAAATGTGCCCCCCCCAGGAGGATTCAAGTTAGGCTTGAAAGCAGATCTTCAGATCAGACTGGTGCACCCTGATTATGCTATCTTCTTTTTCTTCTTTTTCTTTTTTTGTTTTTTTTTTTTTCATAATAGAAAATGGTTTTATAAAAATCAAGGATTTGTGTAAAGATATTATTCTCTCTGGAAAAATCTGTTACTGCCACCAAGAACTGAGACAATCACTGTTCTGTACTTTAGTGTTGACATCCATGTACTGAGCTGCATACGAGATGAAGAAGTTGGGAGATAAGCAAGAATTTTCACTAACTTCTGCTATTAAGTAGATTCCATTAGGCTTTCCAACTTTTCCTTCAGGGACATTGATTAGATTCTTCTGAAATGCAAATAATCATACTTCAAGACAGGAGCCATTTAAATGTGAAAAATGTTTGCTGCCAAGAGAAACCAGAGGCAATGAAGAATACAAATGGTCACAGCACATGACACAGACATATCCTTTGGAAAATTCCTTTGTATTGCCTTCACCTGGATCAAAACCACATAGTGGGTATGCAAGCTAAGGATACATCTCTGCTTTTTAATAAAATAATACATCATCTGGCAAAAAAACCTGCTATATATGCTAAAGACTCCCAACAATGAGAAGGCAGTTGAAATGCACAGGTAATGCATGTTGGCAGAAGGGAACAAAACCAGCAATACATATTCAGGTGCTGGGGAGGTAACAGTGAAAGAGGGCAGAATATGGGATAATGCTCTTCAAGATGAACAGGTACATTTCAGTTTTGCCCTTTGGGAAAATAATGCAGCATCCGGTCTAGGCGGGTTGGGTCTGCTGTCGGGACTAGTTTTGCTTCCTAGTGCTGTTTGGGAATTGCTGTGACAAGTTGTGCAAGCAGAGCATCAGTGAAACCAGAGCAGACTCAGGATGACAGGCTGAATAGAGACTGGGAGCTGAAAGCCAGACTGTCCAGCGCAAACCTGACAGTTTAATTAATCTAATCTAGTCCGTATCCTTCTAGTGTGCATTTACATTGATACACTGTGAATTTATTTTTTTTTTAATGAAGGGTAGAATTTTTACACTCTGCTTTTTATTTTCCTGTTATTGTAGTCTTTATGGTTTACAATTTATTCAAATTATGCCTAGTACCGTCAAATTGAGGCAGGCTGTTTCACTAGTAAGCAGCACCTAATTACTTAATGAGATTAGCTTCTTTCTCAACTCTTATCATTGCTCCCATTATAAATGCCAAATTTTAATTCCTAGAGCCAAAAATAATAATTTTGTATAAAACAATGTTAATTTTTTTCTGTCATGTTTGCAAAATGCTTTGTCTCACGGACATTTGGGTATTTCCTTTTTCACTGGGGACTTGCAGTGACGAATGAACTGCAGAGTTTCCAGTAGGTCCCATGGTTTCAGTTATCTTGCTATCCTGTATAGAGAAACTCAACAAGGTATCAAAGATGAAAGAAGAGAACAAAGAATTTTTCTAGATGTCAGATAAAGTTCATTTTTTCCTAAATACCCTGTAAAAATAAGTGTTCCAGAGAACTGGTACCTTTCTATATCCATTTAAAAAACTGACATATATGAGTACATGATCCTGTACCCAAACTTGGCAGGAAGCCACAGGGTACCAGAGCTGCATGCTTAACAACACCTTCTCTGAGAAGGAAACCAGAGGGGTTTTGTAGGGAGCCACCTTGTTAACACTATTCTCCTGCATCAGACAGATCAGTGTTCTGACCTGTTTGAGTAATTCCTACCCCTGAACAGGGGAATGAAAGATAATTAAGACCTCCATGCAGTGCCCAGCTAACACCCAAACTCCTCTAACCCTGTCTGCCCTGTCTGTGATGTTACTTCTTCCCATGTACCACACAGCCACAAAACTTCTTAAAATCAATGTGCTAATGTGGAAGGTAAAGTCCATCAGCTCCCAAAAGGCATCAGAATAATTGTATTGATGCATGTAATAAGGCACGGTAACTTTGCTGTGGGCACAACGCTTTTGTTGTAGCATCCTTATGGATCAGGTCAGTCATGACCCACTCTCCCATTCCAGAGCACTTGGAATAAGGCTGTGCTGCTCCCATTGATGTAGAAGCAAATAGCAGCAAGCCAGCATTCAGCACAGGTTTCATTGTGCCTAGCATTTCCCAGGCTGAGCTTTGTTGCAGGCTATTAGAAGATGGCAGTGAACTGCAAAGATGAGATTTCACTGTGTTGTGAAATTCCCACAAAAGAGTCAAAACTGAAATTGCAGGTTTGCATGGGGGCCTGTTTCTCAAGTTGTTTGTCTCCATTTAGAGGCACACCTTGCAAGAAAGGACTGTTGTCAAAAAAGGACCCTTCCTCCCTTTCAGCTGCACCAATTCAGGGAATTCAATACTCTTAAAAGTTCTGAAGATTTGGTGTTCTTCAGGCATGTAGCAGATGGTGGATACTTGAGTGGGTGCTGCTCAGAGGGAAAGTGTGATGGGTCTCTGCAAGGCAGAATGGCAGGAGCTAGAAATCAAGAAATTGTAACTTCAAGGAAGTTTATTGTTCTGTGGCCGTCTTGGGAAACACTTGTGGAATTGGCTTAGGAAAGTGGAAAAATTAGGGTGGTCCCACAGGCAGGCTGTGGGCAGCACCCAGCTGATGGAAGGAGTCCATCCGTGATGACCCCTTTCCTCTGAGGAGATGAGAACCACCTGTCAAGGCAGCAGGCAAAATCCAAAAGGCCCTTTGCAACTGTCTGTGGCCCAGTGTTTAAACCTATAAATCACAGTCACCACAACTGGCATCCCTCCACTAGCCCTGGGTGAGGTTGGACCACCCTGAGTCATGAACAAATGAAATACATCATGTCCAGAGTACAGCATCCTTCCTCTGGGCCCTACTCACCCAGACACAGGAGACAAGTATGGAAACCAAAATCACTGCAGGACCCTCCATCTCTCTTTGTTTCTCCAAACTGTGATTTTTATACATCCTGTTTAGCTCTTTTCCTTTCCTTTCCCCCTCATTGCTAAACCCTACAGAATAAGCTTTGATGCTGGTAATCTATGAAGTTATTTCCATCTTTGTGGTTCTTTCCTTCTTAGTGTGGGTGTCTCATGACCTTGTAAATAGAAAAGTTGTTCTATCATTTCAAAATTTAAAGTATTTCCGCCTCTATCTGCTGTCATGAGATGGGGTTTGGGTGGCACAGGGAGTCCTACAACCATCTGAAAAATAAAATTATAAGAGACTTTAGAAAGCAGCATTTTCAGTAGGACTTCCCAAGAGATGAGGGTGTAAGGCTGTTCTGGACCAACAGCCAAACAAATACAGGAGTAACAAGCACTATCAGCTTGTTGGAGGATTCCAGTACTACTGTGGAGTAGGTTGCAAGAGTAGCACATTCATCTCTTTCCATGCTAACAAGTAATGGAAGTATTGATTAAAATCTTGAGTGGCAGCATACCAGGGTGATTCAGACATCTTCATTAGCTCGTTGGCTTTTTCTGCATGCTGAAGATTAGCTGCTAGCTTTGTCCCTCCATTGCATGGCTAACGGTAGCAGGCTGGTTTGTGCCATATGCCACTGTGGGAACAGTGGGTTCATCTGCCCTGCACCCCCCCAGAAGACGTCCCTTAGGCACAGTCTCCCAAGGCTCCTAGTGGGACCATGCAAAGGGCATGGACGGTCTCAGGTCTTCCATTCCCTTTGGGAGAGCCAGGACATGCCCGTGAAGCATGCCTCTAATGAAGGGCTGTATACACTTTACACACTTTCACTCTAACTGCTTGTACTTTCTCTCTGTTTGGAGATGCTGTGCAGCACTTCAGCAGAGGACAATCCAGTAAAGATGTGGTACCTGATCACTAAAACTGTTTATATCAACATGGCAACTGTCTCCAGTTGGAACACAGTAATGTGTTTATTGGTTACAGGAACCTAACTACTGTATCTCAAATATTTTCTGCTTTCCAAATATTATCCAGAAAGAAAAAAATTTACAGAACAATGACAATTTTTGGTTTTCTTTCTGGTTTTTTGTTTGTTTGTTTTCCCTTGCTTTCCTTGCCCTTTCCTCACAAGAAAACAGGTTATGGTAGATGGTTACATTTTTCATGTTCATCAAGGCAGGCAAGAAAATGAGACATGAGTTGACAAACGTACAGAAGGTAAGTGACTAGTATTTTGTGGCTAAATATATTCTACAGAAGACATTAATCTACATAGTAGGAGATGCAAAACTCTCCAGCTTTTAAAGTAAATGAAATGATAAATATCTCCAAGCCAGTTCAGAGAATTCAGACCCTTTAATTCTTTGTTTAAATTGTGAAGAATAAGAGGCCATCAAAAGAGATTTATGCCAAATATAGAAAACCATCTACATTCCTTAATTAAATCTGGCCTTTGACTAACTGGGGGAGAAAAACAATAGATTGGAAACACATTTCAAAGGAGACATCTCTGCTCAGGTTTGTTTTCCTTTTAAGAGCTTCATCTACAAACCTTTGAAGGCACAGAAGTCTTAATTTATTGCCATTAAGGAACATAAGAAACTTCAGAAGGACCTGGCGACAAACAATGAGTCTGTGTGTGTAAACTGTGTGACTGAGGAGAAACTGTTCGTACAGAATTTAAGTGTTTGTATGTGCTATCTTCAATGAAAATATGGCATAGCACAGAACAATTCATATTATATTCCCAAATGGTGGTATTTTTTTCTCCTGACATATAATTTATTGTAGTTCTCCCAAACTTTCTGGGGAAAAAAAAAGTCTTTCATGAAGGTTTTTGGTTTGTTCTTTTAAATTTGAGTGACTTGTGCAAGGTTTAAAAGACAAGACCTGACTTTGTCACAATGTATAAATTCTGATATTGCACTGAGTCCTTTTCAGGACACATGGGAAGAAAACCCAGCCTGCCCTGAGGAAAGGCCTGCCTGACTTCTGTCTCTGGTGCAAACAGTTAGGAAGAGGGCTTAATTCTGCCTTGCCATGAAGGGATCATGTTTTGGTGCTTCCAGCTCTACTGGCTCTTTACACATACCATTATAACCTCCTACAGTACACAACTTACTATCTTTTTCATCATCATCTTCTAGTGTTGTTCAGCAAAAAGGGGGGACTGAGACCCTATCTCTTCATTATTATTTTGGTGCTTCATCACCTGAGGGAATTTGCTTCACTGTCTCTCAGGCTTCTCATCCCATGCTCAGTTGCTACAGCTCTGTGTGGCTGCGAGGTACTCTTGTAAAAGCTGGGGAGTTACTTTTCAGGAGGAACTAAGGAGTCCAGAGATGGAAATGACTCTACAATATCTAACTCTGAACGCAGCCCGAGCTTGTTCTGCAATATGAAAGTGCTGGAGTCTTCTTCTTATTACAAAATGTTTCCACCTCTGAATTTCCCAGTTCAAACTAAGCCAGGAACAGGCAAACTGCTCTTTCAAGTTTTCTAGTGTATTGTGAAGGACCAAAACCCTTGAGAGAGTTTGGGTAAGAATTAGCTGGAGAAAATTGTGATTTTGTGAGTGTCTTGGCTTATAGTCACTCTAAATGTTTCTTGCCAGGAGTAGGAATCATTTCATGGAGCAAAAATCTGAAATAATTTCCTCAGTGAGAAAAACTCTTGACCTATTAAGTGGAGAGATTTCTGTTATGGTATCAGTAGCTGCCTTAACCCATCTGGACTCCGTGTGTTTGACTAGGATGGTTAGACTCAGGTTCAAGTCACTGAGCTGTAACAAAAAATCATCATGGAAATCAGGGTGCCACTGGAGAAAATAAGGAATATTCACCAGGTGGAAGAGTGTCTTTCTCAGACTATTAGGTAAGCAGAAATGCTCAAGTAAACCTCATTACATCATTTGGTGATGTAATACATGTGCCTCACAAAATGCTTCAGGGGTGAGTTAAAGGTAATCAAACTACATTCATTGGGAGTTTGCTTATTATGTGATATCTTTATATAATTTTAGTGTACGGCAGTAAGAAAACAGATATTAATTTACCCACACACAATATAATGATGCTTATTAACTGTAATCACAACTACTTATGAATACAAACTATAGCACATTAATTAATATTAAGGGAAAATATCAAAAGCCAAACAATTTGCAGTTACAGAAACATCCTATTTTACAGTGAGGCCATAACAATTCATGCAACACTTTTCCATACTGCATAGCAGAAGAAGGCAATGTTATTCAACTGATGTGCATCACAAATGAACTATATGGCTTTTTTATATGTTTATGTTCAGTACCTTCCCATTGTCCACTCCCATGGTACTAATACATCTACCAATGATTTATGAGCCCATCTCCCAAAGAAAACTGATTTCTAGAGACAGAAACTTACATCCCCAGGTCCTAGCGTCTCATCTTTGGGGAGGAGCCCTCTAAAGGTGCCTGTCTCTTCTCAAAGACCACGATGAGAGTGTAAATAACTGATTCATACTAGGTACCCTACTTACATGACAAAGTCAAGCAACAGGAATCCCACTTCTTTCAGCCACCTCATACCCACATCTTCCCTTCTCCCCTTTCTAGATAATTGTAATTAAGAAAGTTGTGAATGAGGTACAGTTGTTTAAGCTGCAAATGATGCTGTGTTACCTGTAGAATCATAGGATGGTTTGGGTTGGAAGGAACCTTAAAAATCATCGAGTTCCAACCCCCCTGCCATGGGCAGGGACACCTTCCACTAGACCAGGTTGCTCAAAGCCTCATCCAGCCTGGCCTTGAACCCCTCCAGGGATGGGGCATCCACTGGTGTGTGGGTGCCTTACCACACTTTCTGGGGGAAAAAAAAATAAAATCAGTTTCTTTGAATTACAATCAAAAGCTTAGGCAAAAAATTCTTTCTTCCACTGGGAATGAAAATTATAATCTTTTGAAAAGTCTCATAAAAGCTGTGTTAAACAATTTCCTTTATAGTTCACACTCTGGGGATCTCACACTGTGTGCATCTATGTTTGGGGAAAGCCATTTACCACATGCCTACAGAAAACCCCCAAAGATTCTGGAAGAGAAGGAGATCATAATTTGCAATGGATACTGTAATCAGACTGGGCATTGTATTGGACCTTATTTTCTAATGCTGTTTTCTTGCTCTTTGTTCTAAGCATTTAGTTTCGAATCAACTCTTAAGAATATGTATTTAGTGTCACTTTGTTGGAGCTGTTGTCTGAAAGAAGAAACTTGGTTGTGAATTTTGGTGAAAGTTGATATGCTTAAGCAAAGAGTTTATCCCATGCCATTATCTTAAACTTTAGTAGAAAAAAGCTGAGTGAATTACAAAATCTATGCACTATTAAGGTTTCCTAGCAGTAGTGTATAAAGAGCACAGAACAGGTCTGGAGAACATAAGTTCTTCTCCCTATCCTTACAGTTTTGGTTGTCACCAAACAGTTTATTAAAAGTCAAGCTCGTGAGTAGTTTCAGCCCTGGATTTTGTTATGTGAGCTAGGTTCCTAATGTTGCTGAAGAAAGATGCATATCTTTTGTATTTGTCAGAATACTCCTGTTCAGTCCCTTCCTCTGCCTGCGGAGATGTAAATGTGCACCTTCCCTCAGGTTGCTCCTGTGTTCTTGCAGAGGAAACAAGGAGCTCTCAGTTCCTCCTCTTCATGTTTGACTTTGGATAAAAATCTGAATGGTGAACAAGACAATACATCTAATCACATTTCCAAAGATGACACCCAACCTGGAGAACCTCTCCCTTGTCCTGACTCAATATGAGACTGTCTCAGGCCATCCTTTGACCTTTCAGTGAGGGCACGTTTGAGTTTGAGTTTTTCTCTCTGCTGCTCCGTATCTACAAAGGTAATAATTACAGACACTTCTTCTGTGAATCCCAGTCCACAAGGTCTTTCCTAGTGAGGACAGTCCTGTTTTTCATGGACCTTCTTGTGTATCAGCAGAATAAAAGCTTTCTGCCCAGTATGGAGAGAACACTGAAGTGCATTAAGACCGCCTCCAAAATTGTTCAGACACCTAAGTATGCAATGCAAGTCCCACAGAATGTAAATTAAGCCCTTCAATATAAGTATTTATTTTCTTAAAGACAGTTGCCGATTAGAAAAATCTTTTTTAAAAAAATCTTCTGAAAGACTCAAGCTGATTCTTGATCAGTGTCTAATGATCTGGAAAATTGCTGGTTCAGAACAGCTCACTCTGTGCATACTGGTGCAATAGCACCCATCAGTACCACAGTCATACTCAAGGGAAGTACCTAAAGATGGGCTGCAATACATCCCTAAATGCATGTTTTACATGAGACACGGATTTTAATCCCACTTAACTCAGTGGGTCTTTATTTGAATGAGATCTCACTGTTAGCAATTGGTAATTTCCAGTGATTAATATCCAGTGTTTCTTGATATCAGCTTAAGCATGTATAATTAAGGATCCTGTCCATGTCTGTAAATCTTGCCTGGAGCCACCTAAAAGGTAGCAGTCTATTAAAGACCATGATAATATTGTTTCTCATGATGGCATAAACTACCATTTCCCATGTAAAACTTACAGGAACAACAACAACAAAATACCAGAAAAAATTTGTAACTAAGATCCACAATATTTCAAAGATTTTTTTCATTAAAGCCCTTTTTCATGTTGTTTTTAAGTCCATTATATAGAACTGCCTGGCAGTAGAAAACATAACAGTCGTCTACTTGTCAAGTATAAAAATGCATTAGGTTAAAAGGATCTGTTCCATTTTCAGTAGCTACCATTTGTTTAGAAATTGGATAAAGAAATCTTTTTAATATCTGTTCTTTACTCAACAGTAACCTCTCATAAAAGGTCTGTCATTTATTCCTTCAGACTCCATTAAGTATACAGCATTGCTTGCATCCTGAAGGTTACTTACTTCAGCTCATGATTAGCAAGAAATGCAATTATCTTAAGAAAAACTGATACCTGTATGTTTTTGGTGGACATAACCATTGTCGCTGTGCTGGAAAAGAAAATTAATCTCAGGTTCTTTGAAACAGAGCTGCCCAGAGATAATAACCTTAAAAAGTGGTAGCAGCTTGACTTCACTTACTGACTTTAAGCAAGTAAGCAAACATAGAAACTTAATTAGAACTGTTTAATACACCTTTGGGTGGTGGGTATGAGTGGCCACATTGCGAGAGCTTTGGTATTTCTGGCCTCTTATTAAGAAAATGAAAAAAGCAAGACTGAAATATTGTGGGTCAAACCGTGAGTTAGTGGGTGTCTTCAGCAAAAACTGAGCAAGGATTTTTAGATATTGCTTAAATAATCAATATTTAAAACTGCAGGTAACAGATCCGTCTCTCTAGATCAGAGGAAGGCTGTTCCTGAGCAGCTGCATTCTGGCTCTGCACACCAATTTTCCAACATTCATTACATACCTGCAACTGTTACAAGTAGTTTTCTCACTGGGATAATTTTTCCACTCTTATGCCAGTGATAAATTTCCTGAAATACCTGTTCCTGCAAAACTCCAATTCAGTGAAGTCATTTATCAATGGCAGACAAGGTCCCTATATCAGACTGTGCTATGAGCAAGTTCCACTGTGGTGTACATTTATCTTGCAGCTTTATTTCATGCTATTGATTTTAGAGTAACTGTAACCATTCCATCCAGACAAAGGTACGCCACTGTACCTCTCACCTCATTGTCTCTGCATCAGTCTGAATGCTCAGTAGACTTCTCCCTTTCTCTCGTTTCTATACCCAGCTATAAAATCCAGTGCAGCAAGCCCAGAGCCTTGGCCCGTTACATCAAAGAAAGGAAGAGAGCCACACCAATTTTAGGCTTCAGATTCCTTAGCCACTTAACTCTTCTGCAACACAGATGAATGAAACACAGTTGAAAGCCCTGGGAAGGGCCTCAATGCCTGGGGATAAGGAGCCAGCACATCCCTCCACGGCACTGGGAGCCAGCTGGGCAGGCATGCTGCTGGCTGCAGCCCCAGCAGCCGCACACCCTGGCTGCACTGGCACCAGTCCCGGCTGCTCGCTCAGTCCCCAGCCCTTCTCTCAGAAAGGCAAGTCAC